>PVIJ01021787.1:0-17679 GCA_004024925.1 Scalopus aquaticus
TGATGGAGACGATTTCACAGAGGTTCACAAAGAATCCCAAAGGGTTGTCTTTCTATGACTCTGCCTTTGCCTCAACACTTTTCTCGTCCCACTTCTCCCCGGGAAGTTCTCCTTTCAGTCTATCCTCTCTCTCTCTCTGCCCGCAGTCACCTAAAGAAATTTGATGGAGACAAGGGGCGTCTGCAGATCACCCTAGGTCAACCAGCTTAGTGGGGCTGTTGTGAGCTCTGAAACTACGACTCCCAGCACGCGCCGGCGGCCGGAAGCCCCACCCGCTCGCCTCGCGGTGCATTGTGGAGCATGATTCAGGGGTGGGGAGACCCAAGACTTTGGCAGATCAGCCCAGTCAGTACGCTAGGTCATCGCTCGAGACAGTAGTGTCCCGAGCTGTTCCAAGATGCAGGCGGCGAGGATGTCCCCGAGCGTCGGGCGGCAGCTGTTGAGATTGGGGGGCGGAAGGTGTGTGTATGACAGGAGGGGCGGGGGACAGCGGGCCTGGGCACCCGGCTAGGACTAAACTCCCACTCCCCACAGCTTGCGGCCCAGTGCGCTTCTGGGGCAGCCCCGGCCCGGCCCGACCCGGCGACCCTATGCTGGTGGGACCGCTGAGGTAAGTGACTAAGACCGCGGGAGCGGGGTTTGGGAGTGTGAGTCCACCTCGGCGCCCACCTCCCCCTCGCCGGCAGGGGTCTCACTCCTCGCCCCAGTCACCTGCCTACCGGCCTGGCGCCGAAATTAGGGGAAAGGGCAGGCCAGGGTGTCCTGGGTAAGAAAAGTGGAGGAAAGGTCGCCGAATCCGCCTCGCCTCGGCATCCAACTCTCCCCTTCGGCTCTCGGCATTTCGGAAGTCCTGCCTCGGTAACTATCCCTTTCCCCCAGGCGGTTCTGGACAAGACTCAGTCCCTCGCCGCCGATGCTGCTTCTACCAAGGAAAAACCGGCCAAGGAGGTACGTCGCCCCGAGGCTGGGCATTGTTCAGCTAGGGGAGACACATGCTAGCGGGCTTGCCCAATTCCATTTGTCCATATACAGGAATCAAAGTCCTTTGCTGTGGGTATGTTCAAGGGCCAGCTCACCACCGATCAGGTGTTTCCATTCCCGGATGGTAAGGGAAGGAACGCCCTGAGGGAGAGGGGGAAGCCAGGGGAAGACCAAGAGGGTGGCAAGGTGGTTAGCCTTGCTGCCTAGCCTGACCTGCCCATTCCTCTTTCTCCTACCCGACTGCCCACGCAGTGCTCAACGAGGAGCAGACACAGTTTCTCAAAGAGCTGGTGGGACCTGTGTCCCGTTTTTTCGAGGTAGGCTGGGGAATAGAGGGCTTGGTCTCTGATAGGGGAGGGGCTGGGGGCCGGGGAAGATGTTTAAGAAATTAAAGGTAGCCTGGATGTGGGAACCTGTGACTTCCCCAGGAGGTGAACGATCCTGCCAAGAATGACATGATGGAGCAGGTGGAGGAGACCACTTTGCAGGGCCTCAAGGAGCTGGGGGCCTTTGGTCTGCAAGTGCCCAGTGAGCTGGGCGGTGTGGGCCTCTGCAACACCCAGGTGAGTGAGCCCCTAGTCACTTGCCAACTATTGCAGCTTGACAGACTGGGCTCCGTCCTTACTCCCAAGACTAAGATCTCTGTTAAGAAGCTGCCCTTGTGGCCTTGTGGGATGAGGATCCTCCTGATGTATACATGTGTACCCCCACTCAAGATGAAACACGTCTAGTCCCGTAGGGCCATCAACCTCATCCAGGATTCCAAATCCTAATGAATCTCTAAGGTGGAGGCTGCCTGGCAATAGGGTAGAACTCCCTCCCACCAAAACCTGGAACTGACAGCAATATTCTGTCATTGTCCTTTGCTGTGCCCTTTTCCTTGGCTTACCCTCTCCACTCACTCTGTGGGCATGCCCAGGTCAGGTCCTGACCTGTTGCCCACTTGACCACTAAGGGCCAAGTCCCCATGCAACCAGTTACAGCTCCAGATTCCTGCTTCCCTTCCAGTATGCCCGCCTGGTGGAGATCGTGGGCATGCATGACCTTGGCGTAGGCATCACCCTGGGGGCCCATCAGAGCATCGGTTTCAAAGGCATCCTGCTCTTTGGCACAAAGACCCAGAAGGAAAAATACCTCCCCAAACTGGCATCTGGTGAGGCAGCCCCAGGAGACCCAGGAATTGGGGGTGTCCGGTTGGACACAAATGGGGCCAGTAGTACAACATAGCTTGGCCCATCCATTAGGGGAAGATTCTAGAAAAGCATCACAGGATGCTGGTGGGGAAACGTGAAGAATCTGGATTTTGCCAGAGGTGTTCAGAGGGAACTGCCCTGTGAGCAGGCAGGTGCCTTTGCCCATCAGCACCTGATATAAAAGCGCTCTCTCCCTAACAGGGGAGACCCTGGCCGCTTTCTGTCTAACCGAGCCCTCGAGTGGGTCAGACGCAGCCTCTATCCGGACCGCAGCTGTGCCCAGCCCCTGTGGAAAATATTATACCCTCAATGGAAGCAAGATTTGGATCAGGCAATTTTCCTCCCATTTTTCCCCTGCTCCATTACCTCTCTCCAATCCTAAGCCACACTACTCTGTCCTCTGCAGCCTGACTGCTCCCTCATTCTTCCACAGTAATGGGGGCCTGGCAGATATTTTCACGGTCTTTGCCAAGACACCAGTTACAGATGCAGCCACAGGAGCCACGAAAGAGAAGATCACAGCTTTTGTGGTGGAGAGGAGCTTTGGTGGTGTTACCCAGTGAGTGGGTGTGGGGGGAAAAGGGGTGGGGCCATGGAAGGGGCAGTACTAAGCTCCCTGGCAGATGCTGCTCCAGGTCACCCTGGGTATGTGTGCAAAAGCCAAAGCAAGTAGGTATCATGTTCCCTGTGGGACTGTGTATAGAAATGATCTAAAGCTTTGGTTTCAGCAACCAATGAGCCCCACCCATGGCAGCAGGATACAGCCAGGCCTCCTCAGCTCCCGGGCTGTGCAGGGTACTGCTGCCTGTGCCTTGTGAGTCTGGGAGTTGTAGCTTGCCCCTGGTTCTTAAGGAATAAGGGGACAGATTTTTCCCTGTAGCAAATTGTTGAACGTCCCTCTGTTTCTCCACCCTGTCACAGTGGGCCCCCCGAGAAGAAGATGGGCATCAAGGCCTCAAACACGGCAGAGGTGTACTTTGATGGAGTGCGGGTGCCGGCAGAGAATGTGCTGGGCGAGGTGGGGGGTGGCTTCAAAGTCGCCATGCACATTCTCAACAATGGAAGGTTTGGCATGGCAGCAGCCCTTGCAGGCACCATGAAGGGCATCATTGCTAAGGCGGTGAGTACCCTGCCCGAGTTCCTAGCTAGTCTGAATCTAAGTCACCTTTCTAGTTGTCCCTGTCCTCCTGAAGGTACTCCCTCTACCAGATTCCCATTCCTTGCCAGTTGCTCCAGATCTGCTAGGTTGGGGCTCCATCCAGCCTGGACCAAAGTTTTGGCTCTGGCCAAAGCCAAGCCCACCAAGCCCAACCCAGCCCCTCTCCTATGGAGACTAATGGGACACAAGTACCCTCTTCCAGGTGGATCATGCTGCAAATCGTACACAGTTTGGAGAGAAAATTCACAGCTTTGGGCTGATCCAGGAGAAGCTGGCCCGGATGGCTATGCTACAATATGTGACTGAGGTAAGGATCTACCCACCCTTTTCTTTCCAGAGCTCATGGTCTTCTCAGTCGATTAGACTACAACCCCCAGCAGCACCTGGGGCAGTGGGTCTCCAGCTTTACACCAATGCCCTAGGGGATGCGGGGAGGCATAGTCAGCTTCTGCAGAAGGGGAAAAGCCATAATCTACTGAGGTGCTTCGAGTGGTACCCAAACTTTATTCTCCTCCACCCTCCTCACCCCTTTTAAGAAAGCAAATACCTGGAAGCTCCTAGAGAACTGACACAGGGACCAAATATTTCAACGTTCCTGACCCATGGAGTTAGGTGAATGCAAGGGCCATGGGGAGCTAGGTCAGACCTGGTCTTGAAGAATTGGGTGATCAGGTGGAGTCTGATGCAACCCTTTTTCATTTTCATTTCCTGTCCTAACCACGCAACCTCAGTCCATGGCTTACATGGTGAGTGCCAACATGGACCAGGGATCCAAGGACTTTCAGATAGAGGCCGCCATCAGCAAAATCTTTGGTTCGGTGAGGTCCCAGGCCTGTGGGGAGGGAAGAGTTCTATTCTGGAGCTTGGTTCAAAAACCAATCTTAAGTGTTTTGTTGTTGTTGTTGTTCCTAGGAGGCAGCCTGGAAGGTGACAGATGAATGCATCCAAATCATGGGAGGCATGGGCTTCATGAAGGTATAGGAGGCTTCTCTGTGGGAGTAGGGAGGCTCGTCTCAGCAAGGACCAATAATTTGTCTTCCCCTGTGGTAGGAGCCAGGGGTAGAGCGTGTGCTCCGCGATCTTCGCATTTTCCGAATCTTTGAGGGGACGAATGACATTCTGCGACTGTTTGTGGCTCTACAGGGCTGTATGGTAAGAGGGAGGGGAATGGCAGGGGGAGGGGGAATGGGACATAGCGAGTCCTGACTGCCAGTCCTGACTGTTAGATTTTCCGCCCCCACAGGACAAAGGAAAGGAACTCTCCGGGCTTGGCAATGCTCTAAAGAATCCTTTTGGGAATGCAGGCCTTCTGCTAGGAGAGGCAGGCAAACAGCTGAGGCGGTAAGATTAGGGCCTGGACCAGGGCAGGGCAAGGCAGGGCAGGTGGTGTGTGGCAACTCACCAGTTACTCTCCCCTTTGCTCTCAGGCGGGCAGGGCTGGGCAGTGGCCTGAGTCTCAGTGGAGTCATCCACAAAGACTTGAGTCGGAGCGGTGAGCTAGTAAGTAGTCAGTGGGGGACAGCCTGTGTCCAGGGTTGGTGGGGCTGGGTCCCTCTCTGAGACCTGGGTGCTATCCCCATTTCTTAGGCAGTGCAAGCTCTGGAGCAGTTTGCCACCGTGGTGGAAGCCAAGCTGATAAAACATAAGAAGGACATTGTCAGTGAGTAAGCTCCTCCAGCCCATTCTCGCCCCCTCCTTCTCTCCCTCCAAGTAACGACCCCTCCCTACCCATCCCATCTACCTGACAGATGAACAGTTTCTGCTGCAGCGTCTGGCAGACAGTGCCATTGACCTCTACGCCATGGTGGTGGTTCTCTCCAGGTGAGGAGGCGGTGTGGAACGCCTGAGCCGCAGGGGATGGGCAGAAGGGTGTCCTGGGCTAGTGTCACAGCCCGGATTTGTTCTCCTGCTTCCCACCAGGGCCTCAAGATCCCTGAGTGAGGGTTACCCCACAGCCCAGCACGAGAAAATGCTCT
Source organism: Scalopus aquaticus (assembly GCA_004024925.1). Classification (NCBI taxonomy): domain Eukaryota; kingdom Metazoa; phylum Chordata; class Mammalia; order Eulipotyphla; family Talpidae; genus Scalopus; species Scalopus aquaticus. The sequence goes on from PVIJ01021787.1 coordinate 5,310, forward strand.
GCGACAGCTGGTGCATTGAGGTGAGATTCTGGGTTACTGTGTACAAGTGAGAGGCTCAAGGCACAGGCCTAACCCCCTTCTCTGCCCCCAGGCTGCAGCCCGGATCCGGGAGAACATGGCTGCTGTGCATTCTGACCCCCAGCAGCAGGAGCTCTTCCGAAACTTCAAAAGCATCTCCAAGGCCTTGGTGGAGCGGGGTGGCGTGGTCACCAGCAACCCCCTTGGCTTCTGAGTACCCCCAGCCAGGGCCTACTCCAGAACGTGCCTTCTCTGAAGCCAAAATCCAGGCTCCTCTCCCACAGACCCTGCTTCTGCCTTGAAGGGCTTCACCCCAGGAGTGTGCCTGCTCACAAGGAGCACTTACTGCCTCACAAATAAAGTTTCCAACAAGTCATGCTTTGCTACCACATCTCAGTCCTTCACCTCGCTGCCTGCCTCCCTCCCAAAGAAAGGAGTCAGAGGCATGGGAAGTTTGCCCCTATTGCTTTATTTTTGGTGTTTTATACACGTGACTAAAATAAATAGGATAACAAAAGCAGCTACACAGCCCCCAAATACCAAACACCCCAACTTCCTTTCACTTCTGTCTAGTGTAACAGACCCCCTTCTTCCCAGGGTACCACTGACCACCACCCCATTCTGTGCAGGACAGAGCTGACTGGGTGAACAGAGTAGGAGGTCACATTTTGGTGTTAGAAGGGGCCCAGGAGACAGGAATTCTTCATATAAAAGAGAAAATGTCTACTAAAAATATAGTCTGAAAAATGTATGAAACCTATTTTAACCCCCAAAAAGGCTTATAAAAAACAGTAAAGCTAAAAATAACCAAAGGTCCCTTGTACACCCCCAAGGAAAGGGGGAGGAACCAGGCACTGCTGGTAAGTCACAGTGGCAACAGCCTCAGCATGCGCAGCCCCAGGACAGGCTGAGCCCAGGCACCAGACAAGTAGAGAGCCCGTGACAGACAAGACACGGTCACGGACAGGAGCACCAAGCGCTGCTGGCCAACCCGAGTGCAGGTCCAATTCGGCCCCCGTGGGCGCTACATGACGTCCACAAAGAACTCACTGGGGTTGCCCATGGCCATATGGAAGCTTTGGCGGCTGGCTGTCAGCTCCGGAGGCACAGAGCCCAGGTCTCTGACAGGAGGGGCCCCCGGGGGCTGCACTGCTGGGGGGACTGGAGGTGGGGGTGGGGGCATCATGACTACCATCATGGGGTTATAGGGGAGGGCCATGCCAGGGGGTGGGCCATAGGGATGGAGCCCTGGGTGGGCACGAAGATTGGGAGCACCCCCTGAAGAGCCCCTGGATGGGGGAGGACCCCCATCGACTGTCCCACCAGGTTCCCCACCCCGCCGAACACTGCCCCCCCGGCTGGAAGGCTCCGACTCACTGCCGCTGCCAGACTTGGACTCAGGGGCCCGCTCCTCAGGCCTCCCTGTGCGCCCTGCCCCCCCATCGCTTCGGGTTGACCCACTGCTCCGGCTCCCTGTGGGGGGAGAGGGAATGGGGGCAACTGAGCCTCAGTTGAGGGTCCCTTGGCCTCCCCAGGCTCATCCAACTTCTCCTCCCTAGTTTCCCCTTGGGCCCCTCCCCAGACCCTGACTGTGTCATTATCTGGCAGGGACTTACCCTCACTGTGCTGGCTGCTGGCACTGCCTCCACCGTACGTGTAGGATGAGAGCTCATGGTATGGTGGGGGCTGTGGGCTGTATGGATGTGGGGCTGGGTACTGGTAGGAGAAGGTGGGCAGGAGGGGCCAGGGCGTGGCCCCAGGCAGAGGGGCCAAGGTGTCCTGGTCTGAAGCCCCACTGGAGCCATCATTGTCATTCAGAGACAGGTTGACTAGGTCTGGAAAACAAGGGAAGAGAGATTCACCGCTTTGCGAGACCGGGACACCAACACAGTGAATAAAGAAGAATCAGGACAATGTTTCTCTAGAACCATCCATGACGATGGTTAAAACAGAATCACAAAGGTCTCTGACAGGAAATTCCCCACCTGCCATTATCATCAGGGCAAGCGCAAAGTAAGAGTGGCCACAAGCCCCGTTATCACTTTTAAGAAAACTCAGGAAAAACCACCTCCCCCCAGCAGACCCAGTCCCACCCTGGCGCATGGCTTGTCCAGTAGAATGTGGTGAACTTGAGCTCCACTTGCCCCCCACTGGGTCGGCACAGGGCCAAGTGCAGGACACAGTGGCCCTGGCTGGTTTCTAGGCTAGGTCTGGAGTTGGGAGAGGCAAGATGAGGCAGCCATAGTTCTTCTCCCAGGGCCAGGACAAAAGGACTCACAACTCTCACAACCGCCACTGAGGTCTCCGAAGACGTAGTAGCACTGCTCAGAGAAGGTGATCTTGTTCACAGTGTGTCGGATGAGGCCCGCCTTCAGCAGCCCGCTGGCATATTTGCGGGCCTCTCGCCGCTCAGGAAAGCCCTCCACGTGATGATAGAGCCAGTCAACCACATCAGAGCCTGGGATCACCCAGAGCAGAAAATGGCCTCAGGCTCTCCTCCCTGGCTCCCGTCCTCATCCCTGCTTGGCCCATTCCAGGCTTTGGCTGCTCCCCTCAACCCCATGCCCTGTGCTTAGGACCCAACCATACCGAGAAAGGCATTAGGAATGGTGATCTTGAGCCACATGCGGTCCCGAACTTCCAGCCCAGACTCTGGAGCTGCCATGGCCTTGGTCACAGATGCCATGTCTGTGTGAATGGAGAGACCTCGGCCCTCACAGCCTGACAGGAAACAATGGGTAATCAGAAGCAGGGCACAGGTCACACCATTGCTGCAAGGCCTTCCAGGGAGGCTGGGATGAGGCGTGTCTGGGGCTCACCATCAGGCAGAGAGGACCCAGATGTAATGGTGCTCATGGATGAGGAACCAGGATAGGCTGGGAAGGTGCCGGTCAGTGCAGCAGAGTGTGAGACCCAGGCAGCAGGGTCAATTGGCTGGATGGGCTCATCTGGGACAGAGAAGGCCACCAAGATAATCACTTCCCGATCCCAGAAAGCCAGCCCTGTCCCTCCTTAACTCCAATGCTTGTCCCACCTCTCCTTGGCCCTTTCTCCACCCAATCCCTGTGACCTAAAGGCCTTCTGAGTGTGACTCACTTCGGGGGAGAGTAAAATAAGCCTGAGGAGAGGGATCCCAACACTTGGCTACAGTCAACACGATGGGCCTGTGAGGAAGAGAAGACCAGTCAAGCAGGGGCTGGGGAAGGTCTCAGGAGGATGATGGCTTGGAATGAGAATGGGCTGAGGAACAGAAAGGATGAGAAAAGAAAAAGCACAGATGTGGCTGCAGCAGAGACAGTGAGGGTGGATGGCTCCACCATGTGGATGAAGTATCAACGTGGCTACTCTTCAAAAAGCTACTGCCGACTGGAGAGAACACTGTACAGCTCCATTCAGAGAAAACCAAAACAGGTAAAAGTAAATCGCGCTATTTAACAGTACACAAATTGGTGGTACAACTACCAAATGAAGTGGAGATTATCTTTATTCTTCACTTGACCAAAATCAGAAGAGTGATTATCACCTCTCAGCGAAATGAGGTTAGGAGCAGGAAGGGACGCTCGAGGGAGAAATCTGGGAACAATTTTCTGTCTCATGATCTAGGCAACAGTGACATGGGCACTATTCATGTCACGACTGCTCGTTATGGTATGAATTTTTGTCTTAAGTACTTCTTAGATGAATGTTAAGCTTTACTAGTTTTCAAAGTTACAGAACAAAGGAGAAAAGACAAAGCCAAGAGGACTGTGGACCCGATAGCAGCAAAGGCTCACCCTGGCTTGTGCACAATGTCCCTCAGCACCCTCACCGCGTCATCATTGCTCATGTTCTCAAAGTTCATGTCATTGACCTGCAAGTGAGGAGAATGGGTCAGAGGCAGAACAGAATAGGCCAGGAGCCCCTGCCTGGGTCGCACTGATGGCCCAGCCCCAGCACACCTGCAGAAGCATGTCCCCTGGTTCGATGCGCCCATCAGCGGCCACAGCCCCACCCTTCATGATAGAGCCGATGTAGATGCCACCGTCTCCCCGCTCGTTGCTTTGGCCCACAATGGAGATGCCCAGGAAGTTGTACTTCTCTGTGGAGGGAGTCCATGTGACCAGGGAAGCCCCAGCTGCATGACCCCTAGGAGTCCTGGAAACCAGGTCCTCCCCAGCCCCGCCGCCCCAGGCTCCCTCCTTACCCATATTTAGGGTGACTGTGATGATGTTGAGCGACATGGTGGAGTCGGTGACACTGCTGAAGGAGGAGGTCTGCAGTAGGAAAAAGGTAAGGAGGTGGCTTGCCTTCGACAACCCAGGGACAAGTTCTGCGATTCTCACGTAGATGCCCTTGCAGCTCCCAAACCAAGGCCCACGCCCTCAACTCCTCTAAGGCCCAGCTGTCCCAGAAGAACCCCTCACCCTCTCCAGGCGAGGAGGTCGCTGTTTCCTCCGCCGTCGGTGACGCTTAAGAAGGCGGGATGCACTGCTCTGCTCAGTGGAGCTACTAAACCTGAGGGGAGGTTTAGAGGGAGGGTGTGTGGTTATGTAGCCAAGAGAAAGGATAAGAGGACAAGCTGGAAGAGGACAGATCAGGGTGCCATACCTGCTCATGGTGTCGTCCTCATCAGAGTCCCCTAAGCTGGTGCTCTCCAACTCACTAGTCATAAGGGTAGAGGAGCTCTCATACCCAGCCAGGTGGCGCTCCAGCCTCGAAGGGCCACTGGGTCGGTGGCCTCCCACTGGATATGAACAGGAAAGTCAGGAATCAGGCTTCAGGCTCCTGACTCTCATCAAGGCACAGGTTTGGCCCAACCCTTCCCCAGCTCATTCTACCCAGCCTCAAGATGGGCCCTCTCACCACCATGCTCACTGCTGTCTCTCCTGCGAGGTCGCTCCCGCCGCAAAGACACTACTGACTCTGTTTCTGTCTCAGGCTCCAGATTTTCACGGCTGCTGGACACATTAGGGCTAGATGGGCAGAGATGGTATCCAGCCAAGTCAGTGGGACAGGGCTCCAAATCCTAGGCTTCCCTTCCCAGGAGATTTGGCGTGGACTAAATTCTGAGTACTTACTGGAAAGATGGAGGCCTGGAGTCGCCAATGCCACTGGTTCTTTCTGGTGGCAAAGGGGGTAGTGGTGGAGGTGGAGGCACCAGTTCCATCCTAGGCTCATGGGCTATGGAAGCCAACTCAGGCTGGGGGTTATCTGATGACACTAGCTAAAACGGTACAAGTGATTTAGAGAAAAAAAAGGGACTCAATTGGGAAGTGAGGTATATGGGATGGAAGTAAGTGAAGGACTGAAAAGAGGACAAGGTCTGAGACAAAAATACAAAAAAAAGCAGCAGCAACAGAAGCTCCCAAAGGAAAAGTCTATGGGGCTCCAGCTAGCCCTCCAACCAGGTAGGGAGGCAAAGAGCCAGGGCCTCTAATAACCAAGCAGGAGAGAGCTACAGAATAAAGGGACACTTGGAGGAGTTTAGCAATGCAGAGGGAACTGGGCCCTCAGAGCCAGGGCCCCTTACCCAGGATACCACCCTTCCGTTGAAGCAGGGAAGACGAGCACTGTCATCTGAAATTTCTTCCTTCACCACACTGCCAAAAACAGGATAAAGATCACTGAGACTGGCTAGCATCCCTGACTCCTAAACTTCTTCCAGCTGAAAAAAGTTGACTTTCTCCCACTCACTCTATCCAAGTCCTCTTCTCATATACCTAAAATACTCGCCAAATTCAATGCCCTTTCCTTATTTCTCCTTCTCTCCCCAGGTCATCCTGAGGCTCAAATGCTACTCCAAAGACTTCCTGAATCTGATTCAAACCCCTCAACTGAAATTCAAAAGTCATCCCTTAAGGTTATCCCAAGTACCCAAAAAATCTAATAACTTTAGGAACCTTCATGGCGGCATCCCAACCTCCACCCTGTGCCTCACACATCCTCCCCAAAAAAGGCTTGGTCCTCATCTAAGATTCTACTCTTACACTTTCCTTAGTTTTTTCTATCTCACTTTCAGACAGTTCTCCAAATATGCTGTCTTTGCCTACGTGAAAATACTCGTTAGACCAAAGAAGAGTGCTTTCTCATACCCATTCGTTCCCCTGTGCTTCATGCCCCTAAGCAATCTACTCCACCTAACAGAGCCTGAAGTCCGGCTCTGGGGGTCTTGTCTCCCATGGTTCCTCACTGTGGCTGGGCTTGCCTGTTCTCAACTACCACATTAAATCATTAATACCTATTTCTCTTCAACACCATGTCCAGGTAGCACAGCAGAGTCCCTGACATTTGATAGGTATTAACAAGTATTTGTTAACAAACCTCTGCCCAACCCCACCCCTCAACACACACACACACACATTCCATTCTCCCAAATTACAACATCCTGTCTGATTAACCCTTTACCCTAATATGATTCTGGGGTGTGACATACGCCAACTTAATCCCACTTGCTATCAATGTGACAACACAGCCCAGTCCCTACAAATCTTCCCAACATAATCCAATCTCATTATACGCCAGTCTGCCACTTACTCTATTCTGTATCAATATAACCTAGTTTATGGACTAGTCACCCTCAATACTGACAATTACCATTCACCAAGAATTTACTGTGTAGCATGCACCTGACCTGTACCAAGAATCTCACTCCTATTATCTCCATTTCACAGAAGTGATCAAGGCACAAATGTTAAATGACCCAAGATTACAAAGCTTGACAAGTAAAATAAATTAAGTCCAAGGAACTAGGGTAATTCAAGAAGAGTACCACTTTCCCTGTGTGCAACAATCCTTCTAGGAAAAGCCCAGGCTTTTAGCTCTTCTAGAACTCAGTCTAATCCTGTGTGCTTTCAAGAGTTGAGGTTGAGGACCCAGAGGCTATCAACAATAATATAATGCATTATTTACAGTCCCAGTCTGGTACAGAATGTCCCAAATTACCCAGTAGAGTCCAGTCTATTCTAGCACAACCTAGAATATCCCCACATGCAGCTGTCTGACTAATATAGATTAGAATATCCCAATACAGCTATCTATACTAGCAAAGATCCTAACACCCCTATTTGTCCCTACATCGAGTGTCCCAATAAAAACTAGTACCAATAAAAACCCAAACAACGAATACAATCCAATATAGACTAGAAAAACCCAAGTTTTTCCAGGATACCCTAATCTACTCCAGGGCACCCTAGAACATCCCAGTAGAGCATTTCACATTGGGGCAAACTAAAATATCCCTAAACAATCCTGACAGTCCCAGCGCAAGCCAGAATGTCCCAAGTTGCTCCAATATAGCCCAATCTACATCAGGAAATTAGACAATATTCCTACATCGCTGCGTGCTCCAGGACTGCTCAGAATGTACTAAACTACCAGAGAACAGATCAATTTACATCAGCACCATGCAAAATATCCCAAAACAAGCCAGTGTGCCCTGTTCTGCTCCCACATAGCCTAATCCTCTCTTATCCGGTTTAGGTGAGCCAAATCAGTCCCCCTACCGCTCCGTTTGCCTCAATCTGTCTCAGCGATGGAGGAAATAGAACTTAATGGAATGGGCACCAAAAGACAAACCTAACTCACACAAGAAGGTGGGGGTAGAAGGAATCAACATAGCCTTTAGCACAATGATAACGAAAACCCCTAGGCGCCAGCGCCTAAGTTACAAAGCACAAGGCCCAGTAAGGTATCAGACTGCTGAGTGGAAGGTGAAGATATGGAGCTGGAGCCCATTGTAGAATCTCCGGTCTCCTTTCACAGTCTAGTTAAGTTATTCAAAATCAGCAACAGCGGAGCCATCCTCAAAGATGAGCCCCTCCCGACTGAAAGAAGAGGATAAAATCTAACCTGCCCCCTCAAAGGGGCAATTCTTCCTGCTCGCTTGTGTCTGTGCAAGCGTTCTTTACTGTCATATCCCTTTTCCTAATAAACCTGTTTAAGTACATATAACGTCCCTGTGCCCTGAAGAAACTCGCTGCGTGTTGCTGAAGGGGCGCTCTGGTGAAACCTTTCCCAGAGTGAACCAAAGGACCCCACTCTCAAACCCATAAACTCCAAAACATCATAAGCATAACCTTGTTCATCCTGGGCTATTCAATTTACAGTAGAATATGCTCCACTAAAGCCCAAAAAATCCCAGTATGGCCCAGAGACCTGTGCGCCACAATATTGGCCAATCTACTGCTGTAAAGCCCCCATCGTTCTCGGTCTAGGCCTCGCGCTCACCCGAAATCCTGATCCATAGACTTGAAAAAGTACTTAGCGCCCGCCGGCCGCTGCAGGACGCTCTTGAAATCGCCAAGGGTGATGCGCTCGGCGGGCACGGGTATTTTCACCAGGTAAGGCGTCTCTTCTTCGTCCAGGTGATAAATCACCTTCGTCTCCCCGACACCACCGCCCCCCGCGCCGCTGCCCGCCATGGTTTCGCTCGCGCGCTCCCGGGCTCCGCCGCCCACCCAGCCGGGCTAATCGCCCCCACGCGCCTGCGCACACCGCAAACCCGCAAGCTAGGGCCGACAGGACCGACCCAATGCCAAGAGAAGTGCGATGGGGAACAAGGCAGGGGTCAGCGGGGTGGCGGCGGGGGGGCGGGCCGTGCAGAGGACCCAAAGCCGCAGACTCGGCCGCCGCGCGCCACCGCCGTCGCTAGCGCCCTCAGTGCCACGCCCATCTCTCCCCATACCACGTGACCTAAAACCAGCCCATCTGGATCTTCCCGTAACGCCCCTAAATCACGTGTTATTCCCTGGATCACGTGACGCACCAGCTCCGCCCCCACCACGTGATCTGTGCTTTCTGCAACCGTCTCCCTACCCCTCAAAGGGCCCGCCCCCAAATGTGTCCCCACCCGCGTCCTCCCTAGTACCCTGGTTATGCTGGCCGCAGCTCCCAAGGGGCAACCGATTCCCATTCTTAGACCCCACAACTCAAAGTCCGCGGCAACTCTGATCCGTTGGGGCGTGCTGGCGGGGTGAGGAGGGCGATGTAAGAGGTTCTGGACTGGGAGCAAGGTGGGGCAAACCCCCTTGAGGCCATAGGGTTGATGGGAAAGGAGGAGAGCTGGTTACTTTCAGCACCGACTTTGAGAGGAGGGTTTCAGCCCTACCGCACATTAGCCTTCTGCCAGCTTTTCCCAAGCAGGACAGTCAGTGAGGGTTATAAACACAAAAAAGCCCACTCTGATTTATTTACAACACGCAGGCTGTCTGTACAAACAGCTGGCCAATGCTATTAAAAACAAGAGGTGAGAAAATCATCACCTGTTTTCCTTCCTCCCTCGGCCAGGCTCTGGTTGGTACTCCACCTCTGAGGTGCCATGCCCAAAAGGGGAAGTCCAAAATTAAAAATACAACCGGTGTAGAATAAATGGGGAGTGAGATAAAAGATGAGGGAGGGGAGTGCTATATTTACACTAGAGTTTTATAGACAACTGTCCCATTCCATCCCAATTCCAAACCTGGCCCAGAAAATGAGAAGTGGTGGATCAAGAGACAGAGATTAACTGTCTCAGACCCAGACAGCCTTGCACTCCCAATTGTAATGGGTCCAACTTCAAGTCCACAAGTTGGCAAGGAAAGGTAGGGTAGAAACATGACACTCATTTCCAAACAAGTTTCCCTTGGGATTTCCTGCCTCAAAATGGGACAATATCCAAGCTCCAGGGGATAGGCTGAGGACCCTGAAGCTCAATTCCCAAATCATATTGTCATTTGGAAGATACAGCCTAGAGATGGCAATGTCAGGGTTCTCCAGATTTGGGAGGCCCCCCTAACCGCCGGGCTTCTGGTCGCAGTTCCTTGCATTTCTGGCAGTAAAAGAAGTCAGGGACATTGGTCTTCTTAATCTTAGCACAGGAGAGGTGGATCCACGTCCCACACAGGCTGCACTCAATCATGGGCCGCCCTGCAAAGGGCTTTCGGCAGTAACACGTGATCAGATCCCATGAGTCATCACCTAGGGAAAAAAAAGGTTTGGTGTTCTGCCTAAGCCCTTGGATCCCCCATACCCTCAAATCCACTGTCCCAGCTGCCCCTGGGCAAGCCCAAACTTCTCACCTGATTCTACCATGATGTCCTCATCCATGACCCGCATCTCGCCTTCACTGGAGCTGGCATCTCCATCTTGGCTTGTTTCAGTGCTACCAACCTCCTTACTTTCACTGTCAGTGGGAGGGGCTCCTTCAGGGTGCACTGTGGCAGGGGGCCTAGGAGCCTCAGGGGGAGTTGGCAACACAGGGGCTGGGGCTTCACCCCCTACCACTGCCGCCATCTCTTCCTCTTCCTCCTCCTCCTCTTCCTCCTCCTCCTCTTCAGAGTCTGTATCACTGGGGGGTGCCCGAGGAGGCCCAGGAGGTGGGAGTCTATCCCCCCGATCTGCCTTTTTCAACTTCCGCTTCTTGCTCTTCTTGATTCGAGACCTCTTTTCCCCGTCCCCAGGGGTTGGCCGAGGCCTCCGAAGCACCCCAAAGCCAGCCCCGCCTCCTGGCCCCAACTTTCGGTTCTTTCGGTCCTTCTTTCGAGGTGGCTGGGAGAGGTCCCCCTGGGAAAGGGGTACTGGGGTGAGAGCAGCAGGAGGCCTCGAGGCATGTGTCAGGGAAGTGGGGGAGAGTGGAGATGCCATTTTAGGCCCATCTAAATCAAAGAGAGAGTCCTTGAGCTTCATCTTCTCAAGTAGGGTGGCACTATCAGGGGCCTGCAGACGCGAGAAAGTGGATCTTGGGGGTCCTGGCTGGGTGGGACCTGCTTGAGCTGCCCTTCTCTTGGATGACTTTGCTTTCTTAACAAAGGTCTGGATAGTTCGGAGATCTGAGGGGGCTGAGTCCCAGCCATCACTGTCTGCCGCACTCTCACCTCGCAATGGAGAGCTGGAGCCAGAGGCTGGCCAATCACTTTCCTTAAAGGGGGGAAGAGACCAGGGTCAGCAAGGGGCCCATTGTCATCTTAGCCTCTCTACTAACCCAGCTAGAAAGCCAGAGACTAGACCTACCCCTAAATATCTTGCCAAAACCACCAATTCTCACTCAGAAAATTGATACACACTCCAATTCCCACCATCTCCTCTAGAGCATTTTCATGTTTCCTCTGCCCTTAAGCTCTAGTTATTGCCCCACCTCCCCTGCGCATAGTCTTTGCAACATTGTATCTCCCAGACTAGTCATATTTCTGTCCCTGTTTCTATACAACTCATTTGCGACCATTTTCAGCTTCCTAATATTTATCCAAAAGCACCTCCCCATAACAATACCCCACTGAAGACCATTCACCGTTGCTCAAGTCATTTATCCCTATTATTGCCAACCCCTACCCCAGATACTAATTTTCCCATCATAGCCCACAGGTTTCCAATCCCACTTCATATACGTTTCCATCTGATGGGCTTCTCCTACTAATACAGACTGATTTACTCAACAGCCCTTTTGTAGTCCTGGGACACTGCCCTCAAATCAGCTGCCCTCCTGTTCCCTACCTCTTTGCTGGGGGGGATATAACCAGCATATGCCAAGACAAAACTGCAGAATTTGTTGAAATCCTCAATTGTTCTCCGTCTTTTCTCTGGTGGCTGAAAGAATGAAACCTACATTACACGGAGTTTAAGAATGGTATTTCCAAAAGCACAGTCACAGGAGTACAGAATATGGAAAAGGTAGGAGGGGGCGGGAGGAGTAAAGGGGGTCCTGCAAGTAACACTAGGCTGCAAAAGTAAGGAAAACCTCACCTGAGTTTCTGGCTTGAGGGTCGGAGGTGGATCTGTGAAAGCAATAAAAGCTGAGTCAAGGAACTGGGAAACACTGAGTGTAAAACCCCACCTCTGACCCGTGGAGGTCCCAAATGAAACCTTTCTCTCAGGTCCAAACCAGCAGGCCCCCAGCTGTGCTAAACCCGCCCCAGCACCCCCCTTCCGCCCCGCGAGGGGCGGAGCCTGGGCGCGGCGCCCTCTCAGGTCTCGCTATAGCGCACCCCTTCCCCCCACTGGAGGACTGGCGCCCCGCCCCCCCAACTCACGGTTTCTCTAGACTCCAATCTACTCGAATCTCTCGGCGCCCCACCCCGCCATACCGCTCCCCGGACAGAGCTCCGGCAGCCGCCTGCCGTTCCTTACCACGCGCCTAGTACCCCGAGTTCCTACCGACCGCGCTCTACCGCCTCGGGCCCTCGGAGTCCACACACGCCGCCGGACGGCCCCCAGGGTCCAGAATGACCACGCTGAGCCGCTCCCCGCCCTCCGGTCCCTTCTCCTTGAGCACGAGGCCCGACGCGCCCCTCACCCCCACCCTAAACACAAGCAGGCACACACATCCAACGCCACTTCGCGTCCGGAACAGACTAGAGAGCTCTAACCCGGACACGGCCCCACCTGCCCCCCCCCACACACC
>PVIJ01021788.1:0-17679 GCA_004024925.1 Scalopus aquaticus
CTCTCTCCTATTTGGTTTCCCTATAGTCCTGTTATAAGTGAAACCATTCGATATTTTTCTTTTTCTTTCTGGCTTATTTCACTGAGTATGATTCCCTCTAATTCCATCCATGTCGCTGCAAATTGCATGTGTTTATCTTCTTTGAATGCTGAATAGTAATCCATTGTGTATATGTACCACATCTTCTTGATCCAATCATCTATTTTTGGACATCTGGGTTGCTTCCATACCTTTGCTATTGTGAATAGTGCCGCAATGAACATACGGGTGCATGTATCCTTTCGGATTAGTGTTTTTGTGTCCTTTGGGTAAATTCCCAAAAGCGGTATTGCTGGGTCGTATGGGAGATCCTAGTTTAGCAGTTTGAGGAATCGCCGTACAGCTTTCCATAGTTGAACCCCTAGAAAGCTTTAACTCTTCCTAAAAGAACTTTCTACACTATCCTGCTTTTGCTATCCATAGTTCTCCCAGGTATATCTCTCAAGATTTGTCCACAAATTATTGCATTCTACTAACATTACATGTCACCTTTATTCACTGATCCAGCTAAGGTGGTGTTTGGATGATGTTTAATTAAATTGCTACATATTTGGTGTGGGGGCAGTACCTTTTGGGTACCTATTGGGACAGCAATGAAAAATATATAATCTTATAGTAATGAGCAAATAACTGAAAGGAGATCACAAAGTAATAAGCACTGAAATTCAAAACCAAGCTTCCACATTGAGAAACATATAAAAATCACAATCCATATAGTCAGTAAGGCTAGAATTCTAGTTCCTATCCATCAGCAAACAGTTGACTCCATTTACCCAGTTTCTTTCCTTTCCATTCTGGTAACCATTGTTTTGTGCATATAGTCTAAAAGTTCGTTTTTGTTTTGTTCTTCATCTGATTTGTTTCTGTATCTACCACATATAAGTGGAATCACACGGTATTTGTCTTCGCCTGTCATATTTCACTAAGCATAATTCCCTATAGATCCAGTCATGTAGCAAATGGTGGGATTTCATTCTCAGAGATGAATATTATTCCACTGTACATATTTGCCACATCTTTTATATCCTCACCAGTCTTTAGCTCTTGGGTTGTTTGCAACTCTTAGCTATTGTGAACAATTCAGCAGTGAATATGACGTTATATCGACTTGTTCAAATTACGTGTTTTCATCTTTTTTAAGTAAATACTCAGAAATGGGATGGCAGATCATATGGTATTTCTATTTTATTTTTTTTTTAGGTATCTCCATACTGTTTTCCATATTGACTGTGCCAGTTTACTTCCGCCAAGAGTTTATTTGGTTCCCTTTCTCTACATCTTCACCAACAGTTGTTATGTATCTTTTTAATAATAGACATTCTTCTACAAATATGAAGTGATAATCCCACCATTGTTTTGATTTGCATTTTCATAATGAGATGATGACCATTTTTTCATGTGCCTGTTGGACATCTATATGTCTTGTAGAAGAGCCTCTTCCCATTTTTTTTAAATCTGGTTGTTTGTTTTTGAAAATTATACATTAGGGCCTCCCTGATGGTGCAGCAGGTTAAGTGTAAGCACTATAAAGCGCTCTACAGCCACTGTAGCATGGGTTTGATTCCCCAGCCAGGGAGCTTCCCACATGGTGCAGCAGACCTCTTCTGCCTCACCTGCTGCTCCTCTCAGCGGTGTTCTTCAGTAGATCTGCCTGTTCTGTTCCCCACTCTGTCTCTGGTGAATCCTCTCACCACCCCACATCTCTGGCCTGCACCCCAGCTTTTGTATGCATAAATAAATAAATCTTTTTAAAAAATAAAATTATACATTAGACAAGAGGTTAAATCCAAAATATAAAAATAGTTCATAAAACCCAGCAACAAAACAAATCTTGAGAAAGTAAAGTTGGAGGCTTTACACTTCCTGATTTCAAAACATATTGCAGAGTTACAAAGTAGATAAAGCAGTATAGTATCACCATAAACGCAAACATATAGACCATCAAAACAGAATAGAGAACTGAAAAATAAGCTCATGCATATGTGGTCAATCATTATCTTCAACTAAGAGGGCAAGAATATGCAGCAGGGAAAGGAGACTGTCTTCAATAAATATTATGTTATGTTAAAACTGGATAACCACATGCAAAAGAATAAAGTCATACACTTTTCTTAAACTGTATTCAAAAGTTCACTCGAATATCACATGAGAGACTTAACATAGTGGGAAAACTTCTTGACATTGGTTTTTTTGACAGTGATTTCTATAGATATGACACAAAAATTACAGGCAACAAGAGAAAAATAAGACGAATGAAAAAGAAAGTAAAATAAAATAAATCTGCATAGCAATAAAAATCATCAAGTCATTGAAAAGACAACCAATAATAAGGGAGAAAGTTTTTGAAAACTACGTTTCCGGTAAATGGTTAATACACGAAATATATCAGGAACTCCTATTACTCAACAGCATATGTACAAATAAACCATTAAACAGTGGTCAAAGATCTTGAATGAACTTTGTCCCATGAAAGCATATACATGGTCAATAGGTATAGGAAAAGTTATGCAACTCAACTGATCAGCAGAAAAATTCAAATCAAACCATAATGAGATATTACCTCATATATCTCATACTGTTAGGATAGTGTGTGTGTGTGTGTGTGTGTGTGTGTGTGTGTGTGTGTGTGTGTATCTCTGTATATATAGGATTGGCAGGATGTAAAAAGTGGAGCCTGTTTGTACTGTCATTGGGTATGCAAAATGATGGAAAACAATAAGGATTTCTTAAAAAAAATTAAACTTGAGAATACCATTTGAGTCAGCAATCCTACTAATGGGTATATACCCACAAGAGTTGAAATCAAGATCTCAAGGAAATACCTGTACTGTCATGTTCAAGTTGGTATCAGTCAATCAGTCACAATGTCAAGACATGGAAAAAATATAAATGTCCATCAATTAATGAGTGGGTAAAGAAAATTGATATGCATACCATATAATATTATTCAGCCTTAAAAAAAGAAACCTTGCCACCATATGCAAGTACTTGGATGAACCCAAGATATTATGAACTTGGAATAAGTCGGGCACGAAAGGATAGACGCCACCTAATTTCACTTATATGAGGTATCAAGATTAGTCCAACTCATAGAAACAGTATAGAATGGTGATTGTGAAGACTGGGGAAGGGGAAAAGGTGAATTGTTCAGTGGATATAAAGTAAGTTATGAAAGGTGAATACATTCTAGAAATCTGCCGTAAAACATCACCCTATAGTTGACAGTACTATATTTTGAATTGTAAACTTTGCTTGGAAAGTAAATATGTTGTATTCTTACTACAACTTTCTTATTTTTCTTTGGTTTTGCATATGTTACAGTAGCATCTAGAAATTATTTAGCATGTAAATGACATCTGCTTTTTGTTAATTCAAAAGTGACGTAAGCACAAATCATAATCATTCTAGTTCTCACTGGCTATTACTTGTAATACTTTTCCTACTATCCTTCCTTTGTTGGGATTAAAGAACAATGGAAGTGCATATAGTTCCACTTTGCAGGACTTAAGTATTTCTGAAGCTTGAGACTATCTCCTTACAATACTTGCATATGTAAACATTTGAAACATTAAATAGAAATCAGCCATAGTTTTAAAGACCGTTCATGTTTTTAACCTATCTTTGATTTGGCTCAAAGATTGTTTTTAATGAAACACAGCTTGAGCAAACAGCATGGAACTCAATATCATGTATTTTATATCATGTATTTATAACAAAATATAATTATAAAAACAACAAGCGTGTTTAGGTAATAAATCCACCAAGGACAAGAAGAGGGTATTTAAACATTGGATCCTCCTTCTGTCTTACTTGATTCCTGAGCTAAAATGACTGAATTAAGGAGCTTCCAGAAAGCAAAGACACACAGTGGAAAAGTGCTTCCCTTTTCAGTAACTTTTGTGCCTGCTTTAAATTGACTGATTGTCTCAACAGCTAATCCCCCAGTTGAGGGTAAGTCCTTTCCTCTTGCAGAATTCTCTTACATAAGTTTAATATCCTGCTTATCACCTCAAGCCAATAAGTACTTTATTTTCTTTTTGCTTTTTCTTAGGAAAAAAGTAAAGAAAAAGAAATATAATCAACTCATACTTCTCGCTGAACTGTCTGCATTTTAATCCCCGACTGTGAATGGTCATCAGAGTGCCCTTATGATATTTTGCACAAAAGACTCAGTGTTCCTGGCTCTACTCAGAGAACCCAAAATAGCCTTCAGTAAGCAGTGACATACTGGGGGTCGTGGTACTAAAAGCGCAAGCATCTGGATCTCAGAGCAGCGAGGCATGTATGGCTTGAGCAGAAGCCTGTGGGGCATAAAGAGAACCATCTCGCCTACTAAGCCTTCTGTATTGACGACAAATTCTGAATTTCAGTTTCTGCAGAACTAGAACGCGAAGACACAGGTAAGAATGCGATGTGCAGGCCTGTAGTGAATTATATAACTTGTCTCTTGATGAATAGAGGGGTAAAAGAGTCCTTGAGAAGCTGTTTCTTAGATTGTACTTTATAAGGAAAAAATATGTATATATATAATATTTTATTCAATGATTTATATATTGAATTTTCTCTATGATAAATGAATGTGAGAACAAATCTCCATCTCTAAAATTCAGACTAAAGAAAATTAAAGTTGCTTACATCTAGAACACATAGAACAAGTTTCTTGGGAGGAATTTTTCAATACTACATATTTTTCTTCAGGATTTTGCTTTTTTAATCTATTGTCTATTTTCCTCTTCACTGTCAGATGCTATCAATAAAGTTGTCATTCTTAAAGATATGAGAAAATATTTGCAGAATAGTTTTGAGTATTAGTTATCTTTGAATAAATCCTATTAATTATGAAGCTTTCCACATATCTGAAGAACACTACGTGTTCCATTAAAAGACAGTCTGTTTTCATATAACTATTTCATTGTTTTTCCTCCATGCTAGGTTTCTTAGCCATCGAACTCTATGTTGACAGTCAAAAATTCTTTAAGTAAAGCAAAAAGCTTAAGTAATTAAGTAAACTAAAACCATAGTACCATTAAAACGTAATTATTCAGAATTATTGTGAATATGAGCACATACATAGTCAAACAACTACATGTATCTATTTCCAATATATTTTATCCATTACATGTACATATGGGCTAACTAATCAAATATGAGAGACATAAAAGTATGAGCGAAGACATGCAAAATGTGAAAGACATTTAATACAGTTTTAGTTCTATTTGTTACAAATTATTTTCATTTTGGAGTTAACTAATTTTAATAAAATCATGGAAGTGTTTAGAAAGGCTGCACCTAGCATCTAAAAAACACATGATCGAGTTAGCCCCAAAAATACCTAGAGTGGCAAATGAAATTTTTTAGATTCTGTAAATTTATATTTTATCTCTATGAGTTCATGTTTAAATCAGCATATCAATAGAGATGAGATCATTTAGATAAATGATTTGCAACTTTTATAATTTATCTTTAAGATGTATTTGCACTGTCAGTGCCAGAACACACACACTCACACAATTTGTACAAGTCTTAAAGCGTATTATCTGTTTATATATTTTTTTTTTTTTAGTTTTCCTGTTTGGAATGTTTTCAAGATACATGAGTATCTTGAATTCCTGAGTATCCTCAGGAATTTTTTAATTAATCAAATTAAATTATTATAAATTAAAATGTGTACAAATATCCCCCCCCACGCATTCTTAAGAAACCAGACTCATCTTTCAGAAATTTGTCATACTATAGCTACATTTAATTTCACAAATAATAATCGACAATGAAATATAAATTGACAACGGCTTCTTTTTAGCCACTCCTACTCTTAGCATATTCCTTTTCAATCAGTGTTATATTTAACATCTATAGAGTAATATTTAACATGCTATTAAATAGTAATGCAATAGAAATAAATGTGTTACAGAGTTTAAAAGGATACATTGATCTTTTCTTAAACCGCTCTTAAATTGGGATTTATTGCTACAAACCTAGGGTTTGAGAACCATGCTGATAAATAAGAGAAAATGGAACTCTTGTATTTTTCTGTCGTGGTGACTTCCTTTAAGATCCATGATCTCCCATTACCCCCACTTTGCTGGCATGACTGAATGAGGTTGAAACATAAGCAAATATGAAACGTCACATCCCCTGTGAAGCCTTTCTTTCTGGCAATGCCACTGACAGCTAACTCTTTTGACAAATGAGTTCCTTTTGCCAAAGTGACCAGAAAGATATTTGACTTAAAAAATTTCATACCATTAGAGTCCGTTACCGACCCTTATCATCACTTCATTGAGCGAATCAGCTAAAGTGCTCTAAATCCTGACCCTTCAAAAGTTACATAAAACAAGTCAATTTCTTTTTGAAGTCATGCATGTCCTTTAGAAAGTTCTGACTGATCCAGTAAGAGAATTCTTGTCAGATTGAAAAACACTCTTGAACTAGTAAAGCAGAAAAGTTTTCATCAGAAGTTCTTCACATTAATTACTCAATAAAAGACATTCAGAATCATCAAAGGATGTCTTAAAAATAAAGCAAAACATAATTTTCAGAGACTCTGCTTTGGCATGCCAAGTCAAATTTGAAACGTTATTATAGGACAATGATTCATCAACACAGAGGATCACTGCATTTGCATTTTGTCTGTTCCTTCATTCTAAGAACTTACATGTTAAATGAACTTTGTAAATTTGCGGGTTAGTGTATTAAAGTGGGAATAATTTTGGCACACAGTTATGACTTAATATTACCTAGGTAATCTTCTCTAAGTGCAAAATTTAGAAGTGTCATTCCTGTGGAAATGAGCAAATTATACATAAATCACAGGAAAGGAAAATGCCACCACTTTTCTGCCTTTTAGTTGGATTATAACTAAATTATTTCAGAGAGTTTGCCATCGATTTTAGCATTAAATATGTCTAGTGGAGTCTATGATTTCTTTTGATAAAGAAATAACATCAACACACACACATGCAGAGCTGCTGTGTACAACTTTAAGTTTTTTGCCCATTTGCTAAGAATTGGGCCTTTAAAAAAATCATGTTTGTATTATGCCTCTCTTCAATAGCCAAATGATATTTTCCACGCCATTTGTCAGTGGTGCTTACTAAGTATTGCTTTTGATGGTAGAATAAATTTATAGATATTATAGTTACAAAGAAGCTGTTGTAAAACTATTGATAATTGAGGAAAGAAACATTTGGATGATATATTCGAGTCAATATTATGTAGCTACTAACACAACATCAGCAAAAAATGTCAAATCTAATACAACTGCATCTTCATTTACTAGAGTAAGCAATGGCTAAAAAGATTTTCAACAAGAAAAAACAAAATAATATCTCCGTAATGGAAATTGAAAACAAAAAAGTAAATGTTCTAATCAGTTCTGTCATAGTAGAATACAATGTTGGTTAGAATAAAGAGTATTTCTTCCAACATTTTGTGTCTGTATATGAGGTCAGTTCACCAGATATTATTTATGTGGTAGAAATAATTAACTGATAATGTTTTGTTGTTATCCAAAGTATTGGCTTAAGGTGGGAAATGCCTCATTTTGTGTAATTCTAAGATGGTGGAATTTTTCATTCTTTCCATTCTTAAAATAGGTAATTGTTTTGTCAAACTGTGATGATTTATTTCATGGCTCATGAATTCTACAGTAGTGTACCTTAGCTATCAGTCTTTGCTTAAAGATATTAATTTACTACTCTTTTACTTATTATCAGCAATGAAAACTATTGTGTGTTGGTTCCACACTAATTAAAGGCCGTTAATTCATTAAGACTAGACAATTAGGAAAGGTGGCCACCCACTACATTTCCCAACCATGGGTTCAGTAGAAAGACTGAGTCTATGACACTGTAGTCTTCAAACTGTGTGAACTACACACACACACAACAAACACACAAACACATGCGCACAAGAAGCCTAGAATAAATCCAATGTTCTGTTTGCTTATGCATAATATTTTTTGTATGTATAAAGCAATTAGGATTGCTCCCTTTCATAAAAGTAAGAATAAATCAGATTCAACTAATTATAAAGATAAAATCGACTTGGGATAAATTAACAAATAAGTCCACCCTCATATAATAAAATATAATGATCTAAGTATTTGCAGTTCCTCAATGCAACTATGTAGCTATAAGATCCTGATGACAAACAAGGACATTGTAGGAAAGAAATAGGAGAATAATTTTATGTATGAGCTGGAAATCACCATACGTCATGTATCCTATGGATGCTATGTATCTTTTAATGTATATTCTATATAACATTTATGCTATCTATAATATATATATTTATATCTTAGATACTATGTTTTGATTATATATTTTATATATACACATGCATAGAGAATTGTGTATTTACATCAGATATATAAAAATGGATCAATATTATTGAATCCATTCTCTGTTCTGCATATTATCAGATCAGAGGAAAAGAAAGATACATATGTTAATCTCAAGTATCAATCTTAATTTAAAAAGAGTCACGTTGATAATAAAATTTTTGAAGACCTGCAACAGAAAGTAACTTATTTTGTCTAATGTACTATTTTTGACAAACCCACAGCTTTCCCATGTGAGGACATTGGAAAAGTGAGAATTTTGGAATTGCACACAAGTATGTTTGCATGCTGATTATAACATAGTGTATACAGATGTTAAAAAATGATACTGTATCTCTAAAACACCTGTAACATTATAAACCAATGTTGCTTCAGTAACAATTTTAAAATCATCGTATTTCTGAAGATTTCTGGCAAGTTTTCATTTTTAACAGTGTGCCAAAAAAAGATCCAAAAATGTCACAAATTGTAGGCATGCATATGAAATATCTGACTGTTAAATGCTCAAGGAATGCACCCACATTTGTATGCAGCTGATACATGGGCAAATCATAAAGGAAAACAAAACACAAGAAGAAAATTTATAAGCTTTGTTTTAAAAGCAATGAATAATTGGCAGAAGAATTACTTTAGTAGCTAATATTATAAAGTAAATATTCTAGAAAATTCAGAAATAGGCTGAGCCAGAGAAACCAAGTTGACAAGTACAGAAGAAGGAATTAGCTGAAGTATATAGGTGGTGGAGATTGGTAGCCTAATTAACTACCCTTCATACATTAACTTGGAAATGGTTTCAATTCTGCTGCTGTCTGTGATAATGTTTTTTGAAGTTATTATGCAAATGTATTAGTCCCTGGGCACATCATACTTCCCCCCAACTCTGACCCTACTCAACCTCTTGTTTTCTTTCAGGTTAAGCTTTTTATCTGTTTTATTACCCTGACAAGGCTTTATTCCAGCTATCATCAGTTACTGGCCTTTGTGACTCCCTTTCTCTCATTAGCTTGTATAATCTAGCTCTGATCTTCCTGCTTCCCTTTTTAAATGGAGGTTAATATTAGTATTTCATTGAGTTACAAGGAAAATTAACAAGGGAATGAATGAAGAATCTTTTGTGGTGCCAGGGGCTTCCTGGCTATGTAACCATGTAACTCCCCAATTCTCAGGAACCCCATGCCACAAATATTTGATGAGTGTCAATATGAGTACAGTAACCATGCGACATACTCAATGACCCAGTTTTGTTTGAAGCTCCAGCACATCTTGACTTCAATATCTGGTGCCAAAGAAGAGCAAGACAAAGAATACTTTATTCATCGGCCTCTCACAGCCTCACTTCTGAGGTGTTAGAAATCATTTCTAGTTATTTTCCATTAGCAAAACTAATTGCATTACCCTTTCTAATTTTAAGGTGGATAATGGTAATCAATAGTATATCTATCATTGGGACCAAAAGATTTTAGTTCCCTTTTTACTAGCTTATTTCATACCCTAATCACAGTCAGTCAGTTGACTAATCAGTTTGAGATTAGAGGTAGTCTATGAAATCATAAAGAATAAAAACTAAATTTGTCTTTTTTTTTTAAGATTTATTTATTTATACATACAAGCCGGGGTACAGGCCAGAGGCATGGGGCGGCGAGAGGGTTCACCAGAGACAGAGTGGGGAGCAGAACAGGCAGATCAGAAATACACTGCTGAGGGGAGCAGCGGGCGAGGCAGAAGAGGTCTGCCGCACCATGTGGGATTCTCTCCCGCAGGGCATCGAACTCGCATCGCGCGCTGCCGACAGCTCCACAGCTCAGCGCTCAACCACTGTGCCACCAGGGAGGCCCCTAAATTTGTCTTTTTTTAAAGATTTATGTGTGCATACAAGCTGGGGTGTAGGCCAGAGGCGTGGGGGGTGAGAGGATTCACCAGAGACAGAGTGGGGAGCAGAACAGGTGGACTGAATGAAATACACTGCTGAGGGGAGCAGTGGGTGAGACAGGAGAGGTCTGCTGTGCCACGTGGGTCAGCTTCCTGGCCGGGCATCAAACTTGTGTTACAGTGGCTGTGATAGCTTCATAGTGCTGAGACTTAATCCCTTTCACCACTAAGGAGGCCCCCAGAATATAAACTAAATTTATCTTACAGGGATGAGGTGAAAGGGAGGGTACCATGAAAACATTTATGGTTTTCCCTGAGTTTGGAGTCACCAAGTTCTCATGTATAACTTTTTGCAGATATCTTAACCCAGTATTTCCAAACCTACTGGACACAAGCAGTCTCTCTTGTCATTGCAATCGTCACCATTCTTTGTCAGTTCTGTTTCCATAATATTGATTGATCCCTTTAATTATTTGTTCTCTCTCTGGGGATGCACTAATGTTGAACACTTTCAGTGGGCACTCGGCCCAGGGTGGGAGATGGGAGAAATAAAGTCACACACAAATACAGGGGTGCTTGTTTTGAAATGAACTTGGAGGCAGTCAATGATATATGATAAAAAAATCAGACTTCAAGGTGTAGCTTATGACCTGTCACCAACCATCCATGTGCCTGCTATGGAAATAATTATAAAATGTTCTTATGGAATAAATGGAGGTTGTTAATAGACATTTAAAAGGCTCCATTTGATCCTTTCATAAATAATCCCTCAAATCAAAAGAAAGAATAACTACTTCCCCTGTGATAATATTGCCACACATACTCCCAAGAGCCTCATTTTACTACGTGATTCACACTGAGGTTTTATAGAGTTTGCCTCCTCCCCACATTTAGATCTCAGTGTAGGGAGTTAGACATGCTTCCTTAAATTGATGAAGAGAAGCGTTTTATCTTATTTTTAAAAGGTGCCATTTTAGAAACAGATTTTAAGAGTTTTCAGATTATTTTTAAGCTTTGGAACTTCCTGACCGTCGCAGTATCTTTATACATACTGTTTGGGCAAAACCTACTCAAAAGTTTTCTAAAGATGGAGACATTATATTAATTGCCATCTGCTTTTCTCTATGGGAAGCTAGCTTTGTTGAGCTTAGCTTCAGCTTTCCACAAGCCTTCCAGAATATATTATATTTTTATAAGTTTTCACAGATGGAATAATTATCTTTATGTAACCAAGAAGAGGTCATAGAAAAGACAATTTCTAATTAGATTCAGATACAAACTGTATAAGTGCATAGATTATAATATTTTTCATCCCTGAAGTCATAATTAGTTTTCTTTGAAAACATAATTGTCCCGAGTCACACTGGGATCATTTTCAGCCTATATGTGTCTATGCAATATCACATAGTGCTTCAAGCATGACAATGTTTATTTGTCATAGTCACTTAGCCATGCTTGGCAAAAAAATAATGGCATTCAAATAGTTTGAAAATACACATAGAATGCACACAGTAGGGAAAATGTATCCACTATCTTGCCATAGTCATTTGTAAAGTATTTATATGTTTATTGTTTGCATACATAGCAATAATAGAGTATTTCAAAGTTTTTTTAATAAAAAAAAAGATCATTAGATACTTACCACCCACCTATATAGGTAGCTAATTTTATGTAGTTAGTTGATATATGTCAGACAATATTCTGGGCACACCAGCTCATTCAATCAGTACAACAACCTTATGGGACAGTCGCTAATATTAGCCTCACTTTTCACAGTAGACAACTGAGGCACCCAGTGAATGAGCCGTTTTGTCCAGAGTCACATCGCTGATAGATGGTGAGGCTGGTGTAGTCATTCCGTCATCCTTCTCCACAAGGTGGCGCTCTTCATATCACTACTCAGCCTCCAGAATATTTCATGTCAACGTAGCTGGGAAAATAATCCCAGCTACTAAATAGTGATATAGTGATCTCTTGATTTTTTTTTAACTATGGTGCTAACTAAGTTTTATTTTTGTAAGATAGTTTTATAATTTTTTATAAATGTGTGTATGTCTGTGTGTGTGTGTATGCATTAACTGAATAAACAGCAAAACAGAAATACACACTAGGGGATTTTTGATTCGTTTGTAATTCCTCAATTTAGGGATGATTTCAGTAGTCTTTCAGGTCATCTTCTCAACATCTAACCACATGTTTTTCCTTCAATTAATGAAGTCATTTTCTATGTATTTAATTTCTTTCTTCCCCTAACAAAGTGGTATAGCTTTATTTCCATATCAATAAATGACTCTACAGCACCATATTTAATATGGTATCTGGATATCATTATACACAATCATATCGTAGTATCATTATATTAAATATGAATTTCAAAACTGGTTATTAATCACTTGTTTCTTTGTCATCTGTGAGACCAAGTTTATGGAGCTTCTTTAAATGAATAGAATTTGGGTGTCCCAGTGGAATTTTTTCAGTGTTTTCAAATTACACAAGAAACAAACAAACAATATATATAAATATGTGAATTTACCTCTTGAAACAATATAACATTAGAATAATTTTCCAGATGTTATAAATGAAGCATTGCTCTATGTTTCCATGTTGTGTATTTGCACGAAAATATTATGAGAATAATAGGTTTCAAAGAAGAAACTATTTTACAGATTTGATTGAAGTCTCACAGGAAAAAAAGTGTGAGAATTCACCTGTAGACATGCAACAATTAAACTAGAATGATACTACAAAAATTGTAGGAACAAAATTAAGGTCTATACAGATTAATTGTATTGGCAACATATAATGAGGATTATGATCTATGAGCTTTAGGCAAATCTTCAGCGCAGATATATACAAAAACTTAATCTTGAAATAGAAACGGACATAATGCTTTGATGGGGGTGCAGGGTGTGGGTTAGTGGGCTTCTGGGTTTTTTTTTAAGTGAGATTCTTGCCAGTAGGTATTTCATCAACTGGAATCTGTCTCTTCTCACTCTAAAACACCATGCACACTGTCAGTCTTGTCAAAACTTGGCACCCAGAATGTATACTCATTAGTCCACAGTCCTCCTCAGAGCTCAAGAAAGTTACGAGTACTCAGCCCCGGTGGACTCATGTCATCTGTACCTTGCTCAGCCTCAGAAGTGGGGAGGGCTGTTGGCAAAGTGATTCTTTTTTTTTATATATATATAATATATATTTTTATTGTTATTTATGTCTTTTACATTTTGCATTCCCCTTGGGTAGCCCACCACCAATTCACCCGTGATCCATCTCCATGGTCCCTTGTGTTCTTTTCTATTCCATTTTGTGAAAGTGATTCTAACAGCGACAATAGAAGCTCTTACTCAGCTGTGATGCTTTACCTGTGGCATATGGTTTTCAATCATGACCACAGATATGCAAGCTGTCTTTAATAAGACCTCATAAATGAAATGGAGAAAGATCATTGACATCTTGGTCTGTGAAGAAAGAGTTGGCACATGTTTGTTTTGTTTTTTACAAAATTTTGGTTCAGAAATATTCCTTCCTTTTCACTTGTGTATGCAAGCTATAGTCCCTCATATTTCTTTATTTCCAGCAAGAGGTTCTGAGACAGCCCTTTA
Organism: Scalopus aquaticus; assembly: GCA_004024925.1. NCBI lineage: Eukaryota > Metazoa > Chordata > Mammalia > Eulipotyphla > Talpidae > Scalopus > Scalopus aquaticus. Next base: position 13,855 of record PVIJ01021788.1, read on the forward strand.
AAAGCCTGTATGTATAGTGTATAAGGCTGCCAAGGTTCCCTTGATTTTTAAAAGATCACAAATATGATTAAGTTTCTATATTTATCCCATCCGCATTTCCCCAGCTCCTACTTTTATCTGCCTCCACACAGCCACCGAATCCATCATTTTGACTGATTCTTCTCTGTTGTTTTTGACCTCAAGACTCTTTGTAACAAGAGGGAAAAAGGTGTCCTTAAAGTAGATAGCAGAAAACTTTTTATTATGTCTAGTTGCAAAACTGGCCAGAATGTTACAATGCAATTTATAAACCTTCAGTCAATTAAAATAAGGTGAACTATGAGCAACAAATACAGTGTATGATGTTACATAGTTATGCCTTTCCTTCGGTTCAAACACAGTGTACTGTCCCCTCTCTGCCGTAAGACCGAATTTCCAGTTCCAGCTTCTATTTAGCACTGGCAGACATTTAAAATGTCATAATAGGGCCTCCCTGGTGATACAAGGGGTTAAGTCTCAGCACTATGAAGCTATCCAGAGCCACTGCAGCATGAGTTCAATCCCCGTCCAGGGAGCTTCCCACATGGCGCAGCAGACCTCGCTGGTCTCCCAGCGGCTCCCCTCAGCAGTGGATTTCAGTAGACCCACCTGTTCTGCTCCCCACTCTGTCTCTGGTGAATCCTTTCACCACCACCCCCACCTCTGGCCTACACTCTGGCTCTTGTACGAATAAATAAATAAATCTTTAAAAAAATAAATAAATAAAATTCTTGATATAAAAGTGTTCATGTGTAAGTGTAACACATTAAATAAAATATACTTCTCAGTAATAAAGCCAGATGATTCTACTTGGACATAATATGTTGATACTTATGACAGCCATGCTATTCAAATATCAATACAATTATTGTCAATACAATTGTTTTATTACTCAATTGTGTTAATATCAAAGCAATTTAATTTCATGCTTTATGAGCTTTCAAACATACTGAGCTCAAAATTATATTCAATTAATATTTATAAATATGCTGACAATGAGATTAAATTTAAACAAATAGGAAACAAGTATTAGTACGAGTTTTCCATATTAAAATATGCAAGGTTTTAATCAATGTAGTCACCTGATTGGAAAATACAGCCAGGATTGCATGGAGGGTGGAAATGCCACTGCTTGTTCCTCTCTGGAGCCCATTTCAGAAATGATAATTGTTAGAATTTTTTCTTATTAGTTTGGACACAGCCCAGAGTATTTCTCAGTCTGGCACTGCTGACAGCTGCCAACACTCTTCAATCAGAAGTGGATCATTATTTGAAACGTTTTTCCCTTCCCCTGTAATGTATGACCATTATGGAGACTTTGGAATACAGAAGAGCATAAACAAAGCCACAGTATTTCAGCATTCAGACCTACATACTGCTACCATTTCATTCTTGTGTTTTTGTCTTAAGGGGTTCAAATGAAAGGTTATTCATCCTTTTGTTATAATTCAGGATTATAAAATGATGATATGTTAACTTTAAATTTTAAATTTATTTGTGAAATATTTCTATCATACACTTAAGCTATAAAATATCTGTGTAGCTTATAATAGAAAAAAATCACTTAGAATTAATGAGTAGTATTATTTGATGTGTTCACTTTATAGGGGGACGGAAATGTGACAGATGCTTCTAAACTTCAACCTTTAAAACAATCTCCTTCCTACTAATACAGCAATTACTATAGTCAACTTTGTGTGTCTTTTTCTGTTCCCACACTCATTTCATAAAATCTATTTATGATAAAAGTCTCACAGGGCATCATCTTGTAAGGTTTAAAAGTCTTCTATAATTGGTATCACATAGTATCCTAATTTAAAATTTCTTTTCATATATATATATATATGTGTGTATATATGTATGTATGTACATATGTAACTATATATATATATAACTTTTAGATTAATCAATTCATTTGTCTATGCATAGAAAGATTTTCTAGGCATAAGCAACCAAAAAAAATAAAAAAGGACTTTAGACTTTAGTTCAGTTCCTGTTATAAACTAAATTTTAATATACTAGATTTGGTCAATATTTAAAATGGTTGTCCAAATTTACAGTTTCAGCAGCATGATATAGGAGTTCTGTTTTTACATATGCTTATTCATTTCCATAACCTGGAATTAGCTTTCAATATTTTGATAGAATTGCTTAGATTGTTTTCTTTATATCATATTGTAACATATTCGAATTCAGCTCGTATTTACTATTTCATAAATATGTTTTCCCATTCTTTACATTTTGGCCAAGTGGTGTGATAAAAGTCCTTCTGTGGCCAGATATTTGGCTCTTCTTTTGAAAAGCTGATTTGATCATCTCTGCCAATTAACTTGGTCTTTTACATCATTTACTCTTGGTTTGTTCATCAAGATGATCGAAAATAAATCTACCATCTTGCTACTTGTATATTTTTCCCATATCTTTTTTGGTAATTTTTCTTCTTTGGATTTTATAGACTTTAAATTTGTCTCTTATGTAGGTATTTTATACAAACTTCTTTTTACTTTAATTTTGTTTTAGGGTTACACTATCTGTTTTATCCTTACTAGAGTGTACTTTAAATTTTCTTATACCACTTCTTATATGGTTTCTGGAACTTAAAACAGAATAGTCCAGGGACTTTGTGCTATTGGTTTCACACATGCTACTCCACCTGTAGTGTGGACCCCACTCTACATTGTTATGGCTGAGGTTCTAAACAGTAAACTATTTTTAATTATATGCCAACAACAAATATTCTTCATGTTACTCTTGCAGCTTCCCTTTACGGTGCTCTGCTTTTTGGTGTGCAGATCCCTGTTTCCATTTATATCATTTTACTTCTTCTTGAAGAACTTCTTGAATCATTTCTTGTAGGTTTGCTGCTGTTGTAGATCAGAAAATAAATCTGTATGCTGCTTTCATTTATGAAAGATGGAAAGTCTTCAGCCCTGGCCATGGGCAAACTTGAAGGCTTTCCCTTCAGGCTGTGCTGGGAAGAGCTGCCTTCCCCACACCAGACTCAGTACACAGCCCGGGCATTGCAATATCAGTGGGGAGTTGCGATCAAAAATGCTCCTTTCCAATTTTATACCTAGCCCAAGTGCTTTCATTAGTAGGTCTCTATCTGAGATTTTGAGCAGCGCTAACCCTCAATACCTCTGCTGATACCTGCCAATGGAAGTGGAGAGGGAGGAGCAAGGGAAACCTGAAACAGTCTGACTCAGGACCCAGTACTGGTCCACCCCAAATACCCTCTCAGCCTCTCCATGGATCCAGGTCCGTGATTCTCTGAGTCCTTCCTTCAGGGCTCCTGGACAGTGAGACAGTCCCCCCACACCCCGCATCTCTTTTGATACACCTGACTCTTGATTGGTGTGCCATTTCATGGGGGCAGGAGAACAGGGAAATAAGCAAATTATGTGGTTTTAACCTCTTATACCTTCACGGTAATTGAATAAAATGAGAGAATGTTGGTTATTAAAATTGTCTGCCTAGACTCTAGCCTCGTTCTGATACTTTTAGGTAGTACTTTCCTAGGTGAATGTGATTTCCTTGAGTAGCTATTTCTACACTGATTTTTTTTTTTAACATCATCCTTAAGAAGAGAAGGGGAGGGCCTCCCTGGTGGCTCAGCGGTTAAGCGCTGCACTGTGGAGCTGTCGGCAGGGGCGAGGCGAGTTTGACGCCCGGCCAGGGAGAATCCCACATGGCGCGGCAGACCTCTCCTGCCTTGCCCGCTGCTCCCCTCAGCAGTGTAATTCTTTTTTTTTATTCTTTTTTTTTTATTTTTACATACAAGCTGGGGTACAGGCCAGAGGTGTGGGG
>PVIJ01021789.1:0-17675 GCA_004024925.1 Scalopus aquaticus
GGGGGAGGAGGGGAGCACGGAGGACTATGGTGATGGCTCCACGGGTGAACAGGTGGTGGTAACTTATGGGGAATACATAATAATGTAAAAGATACGAATAACAAAAATAAATATTATATTAAAAAAAAAAAAAGAATTTGCAGTCGCCAAGGAGGTGGTGCCTCCAGGCCTGGGGGGAGGCCACACCAGTGCTGCAGGGAGACCTTATTCTGGGGAGTCTAGGGGGTTCGGGTGGATAGGGAAGAAACCAGACTCCACAATCACTCACAGAACTCATCAGGAAATTTTATGGGACAGAAGGAGAAAATGCTCCAGGAATCCCCCTCTCTACATAACAACACTGCCCAGTCAATCCCTCTGCTTTCCTGTTTTTTATGCATCAGGGAAGCGGGGCTCTGAGAGGCTAGGCAGAGGCTACAGAGCTGGACTCAACAGAACCCTGCGCCCAAAGTTTCTACAAGCTCCCCCTGCAGACTCCCCTTTCCTGTTACACTCAGCAGACGTCAGGAAGAAGGTTAAGAGCCTAAGCCCTGCTCCTTGTACAGAGCAGATAGACAGAGCCTGAGCAGGGGAGCTAAGCTGAGTGTGCCCTGGGCCTAAAACTGAGTTCAGCCATTTATATCCCTCGTTTCTTCCAATCCTGACAAAATATCAAAGGCATTTTACTAGTTTGGTTTACCCATGACCACCCTTGCTCAATATAGCTGTGCTGAAGCCGCGGCTCTCCTTTTCCAAATTTCTGCAAAGAGCAACTTTTTCCCCACTGTTTCTGAACCCATCAACAATTCCAGATCTCTCTCTCTCTCTCTCTCTCTCTCTCTCTCTCTCTTTCTCTCTCTCTCTCTCTCCCTCTCTCTCTCCCTCTCTCTCTCTCCAGATCTCTCTCTCTCTCTCTCTCCGCCCGCTACTGAACTCCCCCAATTTCTATCATATCGTCCCATTATGTCTCCTTTCCTGTTTTTCCCCTTCTCTCTTCTCTTGCCCACTCTCCCCCCCACCACTCTCCCCTACCCCTTCCCCAGTTCATCCACCAGACCAAGAGCTAAAATGACAAGTCAAAGTAGCCCCCGGGGCCTAAGAGGATCTGCGGCTCATCCTCGCACATAATCCCCCAGCATCAACCTGGACCTGGTACCTTACAGCTGCCTAATGAAAGCACCAAGGGAGGTTTTGTCTGGAGAGGGTTTTATAGCTTTTGCTGAAGGGGGTAGTTGCATTTTGTCTCCATGCCAAAATGAAGCAAAGCTTTTGGGAAAGGGAAGTAGAAAATAAAACTCCTAGCCAGCCCCTCTTCGTATTGTTCTGCATGCCAGCAACTTGATGCTCTTTCATGTGGGAGGAGAGTAACTGCAAACGCCACCCTGGGCGGCAGCCCAGACTCCCTCCTGGCCAGCACAGCCCTCAGCAGGGTGAGGGCGCTTTGAACAAGAGACAGCGCAACAATGGGCAAACTGGGCCTGGAGCCTCCGACCCAGACGCAGAGGCTAAAAATGACTTCTACCCACATCAGTAGTGTTATTCAGCATAAAGAGGACAGGAGGGAGCCGAAGGCTTTATAAAGGTAGCTTAGAAAAGGGGGAGGAGTGCCCCAGGGACAAATTTTATCTATTTCTGCAGACCACAGCTTTAGGAGTCACCCAGGCAAAAACAAGAGAGATGATATGAACATTTGCTATTCCCTTTCACAAGACAGAACTGAATCAAGGTCTGGAAGAAGCTGAGAGTATTTGCCTACCCTTCTCTTTTCAGATGAGGCCCAGCAACGGCAGGTTAATTTCCCCTTTTGTCCCTCCTGAAACGAGACAGGCATGGCACAGCTCAGAGCCCCGTCTGCCTCGGACACCTCCCACGCCTGCTTTGCAAACACATGAGCAGTGCCTCCTGCCCCTTGGGACTTCATCAAAGGGAACTGGAGCTCAATCCCATCATCCATGGGGCCTCTGGAGATACTCCGTCCCACACCCCTAGAGGCGGCGTGGACATGCACACTTTAAAGAATCTAGATTCTCTTTCTTGAGTTTAGCAGGAGTCTGAGGACATCTCCCCGAAGTTCCAATGTAACATTTGTCTCCAAATATTACACTCTCAGGCTATGATTACTAATTCCCATTTATCAGACAGGTAACTGTTTGGGTACCCTGCCCCTCCACAATCTCTCACATAACTCTGTCACCACTATTTCCTGGTATCTCAAGTTAGCTTTCCTTGACACAGAGCCTGAGACAAGAATTCTGGTGTATAAGCTGTTTGAAGAGAGAGCTTTCAGGGGAAAGAGATGGTGGGCAGGGGATAGGGTAGAGGGAGGAACCAAGCAATGATGGGGTCTCAGGCAAAGTCCAACCTTGACCGCAGGGGGCTCTGGAGATCAACTATAATGCAGAGTTGGCCCCACCTTCAGGGTCCACCTTTGGTGCCCCAGTACCACTGACTTCAGGTTTTACCACAATGGGGCATGTGTAACTACCAGGGCCAGACAGCTCCTCGAATGCAGAGAACTCTCTAGAGAAGCAGCATATTGTGAACTTCCAGCAGCCTACACGCCCAGCAGCTGGGGGGTAGGGGGTATCCCTGCTGGTAAATGGGAAGTAGACGAGGCACAAAGAGAATCAACTACATTTGGCAAACACGGAGTTCGAGAGTTCATATGACTTTCGATGGTTCCTACGTCCACAATGCCCTCTCCCGCACCCTTAACTCAAGCAGAATCAGAAGTTATTCCTCTGTCTCGACAACACCTAAGCCAGACTCAGTAGGCCTTGCCTTAATCTCCCAGGCTTCCCTAGCGCAGATCCCATCATTTTACATCACCAGTCTCCCTGCTTCTAGTCTTGTGGTCCCCAACTCAACTACCAAAGAAAGCTAAGTCATTAGTGCTGGTCACTGCCTAAAGCTCTTCAAAGAGATTCTAGTGACCTCAGGACAGACTCCAAACTCCTCAATGTGGCAGACAAGACCACCCGCTGCGGCCACTCCAACAGCATCTCATTACTCCACACCCCCCACTCTGGCCAATCACACTTATTTATATATTTACTCTCCATGGCAGACATTCCTCAGTATTATAAAGCTCTGTGCCTTTAGGGTCCCCAGTGCTTGGAAAGTTCTCACCCCCTATCTACCTAGCTGCTGCTTGTACATTCTGCCAGACTGAGTTTCAATAGTTCCTCCTGCCTGAAGCCTTTGCTCACCTCGCAAGTCACCACTTTCCCTCAGGCCAGCCTCTCTCTTACCACTCCCATGTTGTGCAGACATTATTCTCTCCTTTGTCAGTATCCCTCACTTGAAGGTTCGAACCATGTTGCACACACACACATGCACACACACACAAATCCCCTGCAGATTTAATGCCTAGCATATAGTAGGCATTGACGGATCTTCCCTGAAGAAATGAGTAAGTGAAAGGCTTATGCAACTCTATCTAGGGCTTGAATATTTCATCTCTCTGTCTTATCACTAGTCTTGAGAAATTAGGGAACACATCTTCTGGGTGGTTAAGATCTCTCTCAAAGATTCTCATATCTGAGTGGTTTTCTAATTTCATGTTAATGGCACTATTCATAATCTTTCCTGTCTCTAGATCACTGCTTACATGTCCCAAGGCTTCGAAACATTACTTCTTTCTTCTATTCAAATCCTGTGCACTACTGGGTCACAGTCTAGCAGTCATCCTACCAAGAAAGAGCCCTTACTATGAAATCTGTACACTTACTTTTCTTCTTCAGACAGAGAAGATTCAAGTTATGCTACAATATTGAGAGAGAAAGCAAGTAGCTTTTTTAATTACTAGAGAGATGTGCCTTTGAAAAGTATGTACAAAATGAATAGTCTCAGTTTCTCTTTGAAAGAGAGTCATGTTCTTCTGCAGGTGTGGAAACATCATCAGTGTTCACCAATAGTCACATCTTCATTCTTGAGTGTGTGAAGCTCATGCTTTGCAAACGCCTGTAGGCAGCTGGCTGTATGGCTAGTTCTGGCTAATGAAAGGGAAACAGAAGAGAAGGGCATTATTTTAGAGCTGAAGTGGGGAAAGTTTGAACACAATTCTCCCATCTCCCTCCTCTCTTCTGGTGATTCAGAAGAGGCTTTATGTTGAGGGCAGCCTGACTGACTGGGCTAGGCCCCGAAGGAAAGCTGCCATGAAGAGTCACCTAGGCGTTTCAAGAACGCTAAGTCAGCTTTCCTTGCAGTAAGTCATTGAGGTGTGGGTGGGGTTTGCTCCAGCAGCATAGCCTCTCCCCTCCAACTACAGCCGGAGGACTGGAACAGAGACCACCCCACAACATGAGTGGACAAGCACCACTTTGAGTCCTGTGGTGTTTGACTCCAACCAGGTCTAGATCGGATACTTCCAGACTGGCTTGTGAACTGACAAATGTACTTCTGTGTAAAATAAGAAGCCCGGCACTGAAAGATACAAATTTTGGCATCCAAATGCAACCTCGGTCAAACTTGGCAGAGGAAAATGAGATTTTTCTCAGATGACAGATCAATGTGGTATGTGCTGGGACATGAGCTAGCAGTGCCTCACAGAGGGAGCAATCCGTCATCTGCTGGAATAGAAAGGCTACGTGGTGTAGCCAATTTGCATCAATCTCTTCGAGTTTGCATGAGACAGCCAAGCCTCCTCAATATAGATGTGAACTCCTAAAAGTTTAGAAAGACCAAATTGTTTTAATCTGTGGAGGGCATGAAACACTCATCTTCACTGTGCTTCTTCTGATCACTTGCACATCCCTCTCCAGTCTTAGAAGGTGCTAGAATGAACCAGAATCCAAAGGCCTCCGGACAGCAGCAGTCCAAGCTCGCAAGAAATGCAAGAGAAAAGCTAGTCTCCCTGGGATCTGGGAACCCTAGATCATGCCCCGCTTCTCCACAGTGTTGGAGAACAACAAATCTGAGTTTGGTCGGAAGAAAACCAGCTCTGGAAGGTGTGATCCCTTCAACAAACTTGCGTAGATCATGGCAGTAACCCAGGTGCTGAGGATTCAGCAATGACCAAGACATAATTGCTGATATCATGGTGCTTATGTTCTGGGGTTGGCAAGACACATAAAATAAACAAATGAACAAATGCTCATATCGGATAATGCCAGATTATGCTAAATGTTGGGAAGACCAGTAAATGGTAGTGTGATAAAGATTAACTTGTGTTAGGGGCTATTGTTTTGGATTAAGTGGTCAGAAGAGGCCTCTTGAAATGGGTAATTTTGGATTTGAACCTGAAATATAATAAAATCATTAACAATATCAGAGAGTCTAACTTGTGGCAAGAAATATCCAAAGCACTTGACACGTATGATTTATTTTAATCCTCTCAATAACTCTGGAAATTTTCTACTATTATCTCCATTTTACTGATGAAGAAACTGAGGTAGAGAAGGTCTTAGTTGCATGTTTAGGGTCCCATAGCTAGAAAAAGGGGAAGACAGTGTTCTAGTCCAATGTGACTCCATAGTCTGTGCTCTTAACTACTGCACTATGCAGCCTCTTTACAAGTTCTGTAAAGAAATGTGGGAGGTTCTCAGCAAGCACACCAGGACAGAGGGTAAAGGTAGCTTAAAATTCCTAAGTTTGGAAAACAGACCTTCTACCCACAGCGATTTCTGCTGTGACCAATGAGTCATTTCCAATTCTGGCCAGTCCCAAAATAATTTTTAAAATCAGGGTAATTTCTGAGGTCTCTCACCATTGTGCCTGATAATCTCCAACAAAATATTGCACAAATATGTTGTGTATTTTACACGATCTTGATTTCAAGTCAACCTAATTTTTCTCTGAAATATTAAAGCCTTGCTATGGTTTCCCACAGTCATCCAGGACCTTATAAAATTTAACTTTATCTTGGCAAATCTCCTTGCAAGATAAACACAAGCCTACTCAAGGAAGTCTTAATTCAATAGCATTCAAAATATGCTGGCAGCCGATCAAGCCAGACCTATAGGCTCCGTAGAGGCTGACAGGCACTGAGCATGCCCATTAAAAGGATATTTATTGAATAACCCTCAGCAGCTTAACCTGTGCTGGACACAGGGGGACTACAGAAATAAGGGTTGGGAGCTAATATTCAGAATCCCAGCTTTAAAGATTAGAGCTACTATAGCATATTTTGGTGCCTTACATGACATGGTGAGAATCTTCCAAATTACTAAACAGGTGACAGAATTTTGGAGGTGGAAAATGAGAGAAAATCTGGCATAAGCGCTGAACTCTGATCAGGGAAAACACTCAAGACTATTAAAGTGTTCAGCAACATTTGAAGTTTTTTTTTTCCTCTCCATTTGGCGAAACACAATTGTTTCAAGTACTGACAGGATGTAAAATACAAAGTAAAGGGAAAACTACAATAAAAGTTTATGCCTCATAATCCAGATGCAGAGCTGCAGGAAGCTGGGAGCTCTCCGTCCCTGCAGGCTGAGGCACTGCCAAGTGCTGAGCACGGCAGGTGAGCCCCGGCCAGCACAGGTGAGGAGAAACACTAGCACTGGGACGAGAGAAAGCTCCACTACGGGTGGGCATCTGTTGGAGATCCAGGTAGAGATGTAAGCTGATTTCTCAGTCTCAAAACAGTTGGGTCATGTCCTGAGAGCAGACAATATGTGAAAGCAGATATTTATGAGGGCCTGGAGTCCTGAGACCACCAGTTTTCACTTGAGTTGGCCTCAGAATCACCTTGTTCAAACACAGATTGCTGGGCCCTAACCCTAGAGATTCTGACTCAAATGTCTGGGTGAGGCCCAAGAAAATGCACTTCTCCTTCCCCTGGTCATACTGATAACCTTGTTCCAGTGACCACACTTTGAGAAGCAATGCTTAATGAATCAGGAGGTGGCAAAGAAAAGAGATTTTCCGAGGTACATTAAATATTGGAGACAGGAGGAAGTAGTGGAAAGCAAACCCTGTCCTTGATGGGTTGCCTGGGGTTGTCCAAGATGGGGACTTCCCACCAAAGGCATCTCTCCCTGAAAAGAAAGAAATGAACTAACGCTTAGAGCGGAGACAATGGGCAGACACTGCACCAAATATATCCATTTAAATCTCACAACAGCCTTATAAGCTAGATCCAATGTTCCCATATCAGATGTAGAAACCCCTGAAAGGCAGACAAAAGGATCAGAATTCAAATCTCTCAAACACTAAAGGACAAACTTTCCTACAACATAATTTTGTTTTTAGGTGTAATCTATTGTGACACCTCATGAAAATTCATCAGCAAAATTCTAAGGAAAAATTACTGCAATGTTCAGGAAACAGGATCCAACGTGGGAGAGGGACTTGTTTTGTTCAAAGAGCTACTCAAAGCAGCATCCTTCAGGAGGCCCTCAGGTTCCTGAGGACTGTCAAAGTGTTGCTTTACCAGTGTCTAAGAGACTAAAGGGGGAGCCCACAAATCTTCAGCTCATCCGTGAGGACCCAGCACCACAACCACTGTCACCTTCACCATCTGTTTATAAAGTCCAGTGGGTTTCTACTCAAGGGATCCTCCCTTTACCACAGCACAATGGTAAAGAGTGTGGCCCTTGTCTGTGTTCCTCTCTGGTTTTCCCTTGAGCTTGACCGTGTGTTCTGCTTACACATTTGCTTAAATGTGTGACAGAAGATCGGTCAGTAAAATAGTACAGACTATTCCTAAATGCTGCATGGGTCAAGAAGAGAGGGGCTCCGGAGACCCTCCAGGTCACTGAGCACCCCTCTCCTATCATTTCTGCTACTTCAGATTCCTGGGTCTGGCCCACCTGTGAGTGCAGCAAAGACAGGGATCCTGAAAGTGAGGCTTGGGGAACAAGGCCTGATTCTCAGCTCAGGGACTGCTACCAGCTTTCTGCCTAAAACATTTCAAAGTTTTATTAAAACTGGGAACTGTCACCCAGAATTGTCCCTAACTATGTGACTTTGGACAATCTAAGTAATGAAAGTGCTCCTCCAATCATGACTGGCAAGACCCCAGGTAGTAGGAAAAGTCGGAGACTGACAATTGTTATATTAACCACGTGAGTCGACATCACAAGCGGGCAAAACAGGAATGCCAAGAATTGGGGGGCACGTGTGCACTCAGCTATTCAGATAAATGTTACAGACATTCTCAACCTGCCCTTTCCCAAGTACAGACACAGACTTATTTCAACCCATTACTCCCCTGTATTAAACAATTATGCCATAACTTTTGGAAGGACATTTGACAGTGAGGAACTAAAGCCTTAAAATTTTTATAGCTTGGGATTCAGTAATTCCACTCCTGGGAATCTAGCCTGAAGAAATAATCATAATGCATGAAAAAGCTTTATAAACAAAAACATTCATCATAACAGTGAAACAATTAAGACAACGTAAATATCCAACTCTAGTGATACTCCAAGCTTTCAGTTTGCTTTCCTTGGAATGGAATTATTGAAATCTGTTTATCTAAAATTCTCCCACTCATGTATGGAATTAAAGTACTCCTATGTTCTGAAATATGTAGCTAATAAAATCATTTTCAAAAGTAGAGTAACATGAAGCATGCATACAATGTTATGACTTTAGACATTGATAGAAGGTCATTTCTACTAGTGTTATGAATTCTGGGTAAATGATAGATTTTACTAGACATAAACATACACGTGAACTGCTCTACATAAAGATGACAGACTGGAAACATCTCATTTTCTCTTCTCCCAAAACCCCACTAAATTTATAGTCATGTTTTTCCTAAAGACATAATTTCAGAAAAATGTAAATAGGGGAGGGAATAACAACAAAATCTTGCAAATTTCAAAGTGAATGGAATATTGACAAAGGGCAATTGATTTAGCATGCTGTAAAATTTGAATTTTAAAATAGCATCAGGGAATCCAAGGTGAACCTAAATAGCAGCAGACAGCTCAAAATCTCAGGTTCTATGAGCATTAAATATTTCACAAAGTAAAATGAGAGAAAGAAAAGTCAAATTCAACAGAATAGATGAAGCATCAGATAGCGGTCCAGATCCCACCCTTACCACATACATTGGGAAGATTCCCTAACTGGGAAAACGTCTAGAAATTTCTTTCTGAGAAGGTTAGAAGCTCCTGGGTGATTTGGTAGGGTGGTTAACCGTAATACAAATGGTTAAGTTAGGGAGAGTGACAAGTACTGAATGTAAAGACCAGTCTCAGCTCTCAGAATACTGGCAGCCTCACTCGCTGCCCCATTCATGAGGAGGAGCCTGAAGACTCTGACTTCAGGGGTTCTAGTCACACAACTACCCTCCACTGATGTTCACAGCCTTCAAATCAACTCATTTTCTTGGGGTTTGCAAGCTTTTAGTCACCATCTCTTACACATGAACATATAACCAAGAATCACCACCCTTCTAGAAAAACCTCTCACATAAAATATAAGGACCAAACAAAGCAAACAACAAAAAAGGGAATTCAGAGGAAATAAAATCTCTGCAGAAAGAAAAATTTTCAAGGCACAAATTGTCAATCGCCTCATATAAATAAAAGACTACATCTATGAGACAAGAACAAGATGCTAAAAAAAGGAAATGATGCAATCGTGTTTTCCAGAAGATTAGATCAGTCTCTGTGTGACTAATGCCTCACAATACTCTTAAGTCTCCAAGCTTATAGCAGGTAGACCTGCCTGGAAGAATCTAGGTCACATGAAAATCTTAGCTGCAAGGGAATCTAGGGAACATAGTTCTAACTTTTCAGTCTCCATAGCCAGCTAAATGGAGCAGGGACTGGGTGTTCAGTAAGCAAGTCTGTGGTATCAGCCTCAAATGATGTTTTTACTACAATACAATATCACAACTATTGAACTAGACCCCACCTTGAATTATGATTAACCCTATTACCTATATATCATCAAGTTAAGCAAAGTTCAAATTCCATCTCTTTTGCATGAAATAATTGACTTCCAGCAGTCAACCACAGTCATAAGTGAAGTCTGTAATTCCCAAGCAGTTTTCACTGATATTTACCTTCTAGAAAAAAATTATCTGCCCCTTAAACCAGAGATATGGTTTTCTGATTCATATTTTTCTCACAGCCTTTTAAAGTTCTTCCACACTGAAGAATCCCCCCAAATTCAAAAGTGTTCCTAGATTAAAACATACATATAAAACACTGCAAATGTGGAGAAGTGAGCTGATATGATGGTTAAAAGTAAGTGTAGTATTGATGGCGCATCAGATATTTGTTTTGACAGGTGACAAATGATTCTGTGGAATTACCAAAATCTAGAGAAACTAGATTTCTCGCTGAGGTAAGGAACAAGGCACTGGGATTTCATGGTTGGCTTCAGTTCTTTTCTTCTCCAGCCCTGCTCAATCCCATGCCTCCCTGCTATGTCCTACTTAACTCCTGAGGCCATCTGCTGTGGCTGCAAGGTGCATGAGGAGCCTCAAACACATCAGTTGGTGGGGATCTGGATTGCAATGTGCTGGCGAAGACCTAACCTTTTTTCCAAGAAAAAGCCACAGTTGTCCAAGTCATCAAAGAGCCATATTTTCCCTGACTATACCAGCTTTACCCTGAAGAAAGGCATAGATGTCTTATTTCACACTTGGCCTTTCCTGTAGAGATCCAGTTCTTTTCCCTTGGCTACAGCCCCAGATCCTCCCCACCTTCAGCTGTTTTCTGGGCTCTACTCATAGCTTACTGGTTAGCAGGACCGTATTTTAAACCCCTTATTACATCCAGAGTATCTTCTGCCTATTACCATGATTCACTGACAAACTCAACGACCCAAACCAAAACCATTGTTTTGAAAGCACACTGAGATCCATCCCTTCAGCCAGGTGAGATACTAAACTCTGATTTCTCCTTTATCCTCTTCTCTTGAAATAAAACTCGCAGCCACCATTTTGAAGGACCCCACTGGACCATAACAATGGAAGCCATTCAGCTTCTGGTCTCATTGGCCTCACATGGGGCCATATCACCTATTTCCCTTCCCTATGTGGAATAGTAATAGCAATTGCCCACTTATAAACAGCATACAACATGCTATGTGTTTCAAAAAATCAATTCACTGATCCCCATAACAAGTTTGCATGGTTGCTATGATTCTTTATTTTACAGACACAGAAACAGGACCATAGAGGTCAAATAAGGTATGCAAAGTCATGTAGGATGAAGCATTTATGTGAAACAAAACAACACCCTGAATCTTATTCATGCATCTCTTGGATGACCAATTCACATAAATTCTGCAGTGTATTGACAGGATCTTCACCGTGAGACCTGAAAAGGCACCGGACCAGAGGATTTGGGCTAATTAAAGGAGTCAGTACTTCCCCTATGTACTTCCTGAGACAAGGGTGGTGGGGACAACACACAGGAAATAAAAATCCACAAGACAAGCTCAAAACAGACAAGTTTTCATGTCTCTGTTTTCTCTTGGACGTTGATCTGATCATTTAGTAGAGTCTGGATTAAATAGACAGAGCCTTTCACCACAGCTCTACATGGGAACACTGCCTAGCCCCCCACCCTATTGTGTCCTTCTGCCTACCACAATGCGTGCTTCCTCTACCTGTGCAAAATTGCTTCTTTTGAGAAGCCTGATCCTCCACCTCCCCTGGCCCAGGAAGAATTCTCATTTTTTTTTCTTTGTGCTCCCCTAAACAATGATGTATTATCATCAAGTATTTACAAAGAGGCAGTGCGATATGACAGGGAAAGCTTTGAAACAAGGGTTCAGTGACCCGGGTTCTGCAGCTGCCACCTGCCAGCACTGCGATCTTCAACAAGGCCCCATTGTCTGAAAATGCAGGTAACATTTGCCTCCTCACCTGCCTTGCAAACAGGGTAAATAAGATGCTATGGAAGGGCTTGGAAATTCTCAAGCCTCGAGTCTGGGTTGGTGCTTTTTTGTTTTGTTTTGGTTTTGTTGGGTTTTCACTTCTCCCTCTAGACTATGAGGACAGAGACATGTCTTAGGGGCCTTTGGGTTACACTCAGAGCTTTCAGAGTGCCTGCTGCAGTGCTCTACTAGTGGGTTCTCAGTAAATATTTACTGAAATTAAAGTGATACAACTGTGAAAAGCTGCATCTCTCATCCTTGAAACACAAGGAGATTCAATCACCACCGCTCTTTCTCACCCTCTCTCTCCATTCCTGCCTGCCTGACTATATTAAGTGTGACTGTGGATGTGTGTGTGTGTGTGTGTGCATGCGCACGCGTGCGTGCATATGTGTGGTGTGTCAGCCCTTTTCTGAGCTCTGGCATCTCCTGCAGAGGAATTCTACAGTTGACTGACAGTCAGACAATGACTTATTAAAAGGGATCTTTTCTCAGACTCACACTGCCTGCCTTCTTTCCTCTTCTCTCCTCCCCCCTTCTCTTCTTCCCCTCCCCTTCCTTTTCATCCTTTCTTTTACTTTACTCTGTCTCTAAATCTGCCATGTCCAGCCTTGAGTCTTCAAATGGGGGTGCACTCTCTTAGTGTGTGGGCCCCTCAAGTCCTGAGGGGGAATGAGACCCCAGATAGGTGGGGCCCCTCAAGCCTTCTGTGTCCAAAAGGCACAAACAAAGAAAGACTCTGCCACTCATTTCTGACACTTCCCTCTGGAGTGATATGAATAAATGTTTGGTACTGTGAAGAGCAGGAAGTTTTCCATTCAGAATAGGTAACCACATCACTGAGAATAACAAGACTTAGATGGGAAGATGGACTGGCGGTTAATCCACAAGGAACAGTGCGCAAGTTTCTGTGTGAATGATTCCAGGACATCAAGGATGATTCTTCTCCACTCCTGATATAAATTCATGGTGAGGCTGAAAAAAGGCAGAATACAGAGATGGATCTGGATTCTAATATAAACCCCATATGGGTGTCCTCAGATGAGTTGTTTAAGTTCTCTCATCTGTGATCTCTTTTCATAAATGCTTAGGCAGTACCTCCCAGAAACTCACTATCCACTGCACTAGACACCTGGGACAGAACCGGAGTAAAACACAGTACCCCGCATGAAGATAACCATGGCTAGGGGATACCCAGGAGGAAAAGTGTCTAGCCAGATGCTCAGCAGGTTCTCATCTGTAATGTATTTTTGTTCATCTTTCTGTCCTTTTCAGATAGCAGAGGATATGGCTATCCGAAACACTGCTTTTAATTTTTTTCTTTAATTCATGAGTCCAAACTTTTTACCATTCAAACTGATTTTTAATCTCCTCCATGAATCACATCTCCGATGGATTTTTGAATAACAAATATTTGGTATTTATAAATTATTCTTAAGCACATGTTAACTCAAATCACCACACTAAGCTGATAGAATTAAAGTTCAACTAAAAAAAAAACTGGATTTATCTGCCAGATGACAGTCTCATGGGTATCTTTAAACACTGATCATAACTCAAACCTATTTCCTTTACTACCCTGGAGATTCTTGGGGGTAGTACCCTGAATTGGAAGCCACCACCATCTGCCTTGCTCCCTTGTAATATGCCCTCATCCCTGTAAAAAATCATCCCTTCTTCCTATCGGTTGCCTATAATTTAGTGTGATTCAATTTATGATTCTTGCCTGAGAACAAACTATTTTTTGATGGGGCAAGAGACATTATGTTCGTTTAGGAACAGGTGACAATTCAGAAATCTCGTGGTGGGAGACAAAGCAGTGAACTAGCAATAAGGAAAAGGGCATAAAATGGAATAGAAAAGAACACAAGGGACCATGAAGATGGATCACGGGTGAATTGGTGGTGGGCTACCCAAGGGGAATGCAAAATGTAAAAGACATAAATAACAATAAAAATATATATTTATAAAAAAAAAATAATCCTAGTTAAAACAACCTTTACAGATTTTACTTTTGCTCATGTCTGGCACTGAGGAAAATTTAGTAAAGAGTTAAAGATGTTGCTACTCAGATGAGTTGCTTATCCTCATCCAAGAAGTAAGCTTAACCAAAGGTACCACTCTGAGGCATTGCCCATTACAAAAATCACACTTCAGGGGGAAAGCTGATATGTGCATGTGACAAAATACATGTGGATCTCTATTCTGTGATTTAGTAGAAAGTATGTAATATGAGATTGAGAGTCTTCCTTGCCTAAGACTTAATCACCCCATTATGCAACCAAGAAATGGCAAACATGTACAACTGTTGAAGTTTCCTTAAATATGAATGAGCCGGAGAACATAATTTGAAGAGAACAAAAGATATAGAGAGCCCCCAGCATGGTTTCGCCTTCTTTCAAGATGATTTTATTTAGAAACTTATCTCTGTCCCCTTATCACTTAAAGATGACCCTTCCCAGTGAAAGCTCTAATGTTCCATCCCTCAAGAAGGAAAGAAGGTTAGGGTTTGTTAACCATGGAGCTGACCTCCCAACTTTGAAAACTTTATAATCTGGTTGGAACAGCAAGAAAATAGTAGTTAGGCAACCATGCATGCACACTAGCCCCTGCTTGTTCCTGCTTGTGCCCAGTAAAAAAAAGTGGCAAAGGTGATCTTTTTACAAGGCCAATGCGACCAATTTTAGGTATCTGTCTAGTCTAGTTATCACTAATGCAAAGCTCAAGTGAGATTGACAATGTACTGTCAAGATCAATATTTGCTCAAACTTGGAATCTTCCTTTTGCAGGGATGTTTATAATAATTTAAGCTATTGAAAAACATGAATTACTTTTTAAATTTTATTGTAGTCACATCATTTAAAAAGAAGCTTCTACTTTACATGTTATTGCAAAATACTAGTGATCTGTATCTACCAGACGTCTTTGTCTTTGTTCTCCTTTATGGAAATGATATTATACCCAGGAAAGCATAAAGAAATGGGCTGGAGCAAAGCATATCCTTCATATTCTTAAACTCTACTTTCATAGAAGGCTTTTTCAATGAAACTATTTTCAACAGCATTCTACTCATCTTTTGTTCTAATTTATTTTCCTTTACAAAGTTTTTCTTTACATTTACAGCAAAATGTTTGTGGAGGTCCTTTTAAATTCAAAGAAAAATGAAATCAAGCATTTTTGGTACAGAGAGCAATTCCAGACCCAGTAGGGGAGCGCTTATGACTGAACAAAATCTCTTCTCTCCCACAAAATGTGAGCCCCCCCGCCTGGGGTTCAAACATTAATGACTGTGTGACTCATTATTATATATGCCTCCAAAGCTGAGGTTCTCGCCTCTGCTAACCCTCTCTGAACAACAGATGTCAGAATGTTAACCATGGGACTGCAGGTGTGGCTGGAGTTGTTTTCCTCAAGGTCTTTCCTACATGCCTTTTCCAAACCCTGTGCCCAGCCAACACCGAGTTACAAGGATACCCAGAGGCTTCCACTGACTTCTGGCCCACACTCAACTTCCATTATCAAAAGTCATGATTATTCCCAGGAGTGCATGTTTTACCTTCTGCTATACAAGAGAGTAGTTGACAGTAGCTTTTCAATTGTCAAATGACTTATAATTTCTGGTTCCGTGTTTGATTTTCTTCTCCGAGTACTCTGTGTTCATGCAGCACAGACCAATTATGGGGCTTGGGGAAGAAATTTAATTTGGACGAGTAGTGTTGGAAAAGCAGAGACATTCTGGATAGAGAGATATAGTTTGGAACTCCAATTAAATCTTTTAAAAAGTGTTGGATGGCGAGTAAATCATTAAAAAATCCCTCAGCCTCAGCTTCCCTATTAAGAAAAAGGAGGTGGATGCTTATTTTGAGGAAGTGTTGGGGGAAGTGGGAGATACGACCAATCTGTGCTAAGGGTTGGGCATAGTACTCACATACAGTAAATACTTTTGATAAATTGAGTTTATAGCTCTAATTTTTTCTCTCGCCCTAATTGCAATCTTTTAGTCATGTGATTGTTTTTCAGCCCTTTCTACTGGAAGTGGAATAGCTTTCTCTCTTCCTTGAGTTTGGGCTCAGTCATCTGACTTCCTTTATTTTTTTTTAAAGATTTATTTATTTATGCATACAAGCTGGGGTGCAGGCCAGAGGTGTGGGGTAGTGAGAGGGTTCAGCAGAGATAGAGTGGGGAGCAGAACAGGTAGATCGACCGAAATACACTGTTGAGGGGAGCAGCGGGCAAGGCAGAAGTCTGCCACGCCATGTGGGAATCTCCCTGGCCAAGCATCGAACTCTTGCAACAGCTGCCGACAGCTCCACAGTGCTGCCTTAACCCACTGTGCCACCAGGGAGGCCCCATCTGACTTCCTTTTACCAATGAAATTGGGTCCAGATGACAGTGGACCAGTTCTAAGCCTAGGGATTATAAGGAAGCACATATTTCTATAACATCTTTACCACTTCTTTGACCACCATCCCCAGATAACTCAGTCTGTGCTCTAGAATGAATACATAGAAAGCTGAACTAAGACCAACATGGAATGAGGAACTAAGCCTGCCAAGTAGAGCAGAGTTTCCCAGCCAAACTAAACGTAGGCCCCTTGACATTCAGTAAAGCCACAAATGGGCAAGAACAAATTACTAGTATCATAAGCAACTAAGTTTGGATGTGGTCTGTTACCTAGCCATAGCTGGCTGGTATAATATTCAAACCAATGAATTTTCTAATTTAAAATATTTTAACTAGAAGTCTCAATATATACTTTGTTCACTATCTTCTCACAAAATAACCATAAAAGTATAGAAAAAAGGTAACAAAAAAATCACACTGTCACAAAAACTTATGCTGGAAGGCAATTCATGAATCCAGGATGAACAAGTATAACCCAGAAAAAAAAAAAATCTGAAAATTAATAACAACAAAATTGAAAAGCAAGTCCCCTCTGTTGCCTGTTTCCACTTCTAATTATTTTGTAATAAAAGCAGAATAGTGACTCCTTTTTCCTTCCCACTCCCCAAATGGTCCATAACCAAACACCATGTTTTGTACATTTAGCATAAAATTGCAATACCCAGAAATTACCTGAAGTATAGCTGAGTTGACGTGTGTTTGGTACACCGTATTTCTGGGCCAGTAAGAGTTCCAGGAGAAAAGTACCATAGGCAAGAGCAGAGGCGCGTGGAGATCCCTATGGCAATGTATTCTGGGAATTACAGATTTTCACATACTGTGTCCAGAGCTCCAGAGTACAAGTGTGAGAAAAAGCCACCACGCTGACGAGAAAGTGAAAATCTGTGAGAAATAAGGACTTGAGCTAACAATTGTGCCTATTTATTTACCCTTTCACTGAATGTCTATGTTAAGTGGACAGAGAAGATAACCAGAAGTCAGATCTGATAGAAGACATAGGTCATAGGTTATAAACAGCAACATTTAACAAAATTACAGGTTTTCCCTTTGACCCACCAGACCCACAAATCAGAATCTACCCTGAGGAGAGTGTCCCACAAAAACCAGACTAGTTCAAGATTATTCAGAGGACTGGCTAAGCAAACCAGGGTGCTCTACCCAGTGAAGTTCTCTGCTTCCACACAAAGAGAGAAAGCTCTGAGAACCAGTAGGGAGTGTTCTCCAAAATGCACTGCTTTTTGTGCATTGATTTTGTATCCTACTACTGTACTGAACTGGTCTATTATTTTGAGCAGTTTTTCTATGGGTTTTGTATATATATTATCATATCATCTGCAAATAGAGACAGTTTAATTTCTTCTTTTCCTATTTGAATCCCTTGAATGTCTTTCTCTTGTCTAATTGCTCTGGCTAGGACTTCCAGTATTATATTGAAAAGTAATGGTGAGAGTGGACATCCTTGCCTTGTTCCTGATCTTAGGGGAAAGGCCTTCAGCTTCTCA
>PVIJ01021790.1:0-17666 GCA_004024925.1 Scalopus aquaticus
TTTCCAAGTTCTACTCACCCGTGAGGGTGTTAGATTTATGTAGCATTTCTGGATCTTCTCTGGGTTTGGCTGATGTCTCTTTATAGGCGGCTTGTCTTTTGGGAGAGTTGATACTAGCGTCCCTTCACCGCCATGTTGATGACGTCAACCCCTCAAACTTTTCTCTTTTTTAACAGATTTATTTATTTATGCATACAAGCTAGGGTGTAGGCCAGACATGTGGGATGGTGAGAGGATTCACCAGAGGCAGAACAGGCAGATTGATGGAAACATACTGCTGAGCGGAGCTGGGCGGGGGGCGGGGCGGGCAGGAAAGGTCTGCTGCGCCATGTGGGAAGCTCCCTGGTGGGAATTGAACTTGTGCTGCAGTGGCTTTGGATAGTGCATAGTGCTGTGCTTAACCCATTGCGCCACCAGGCAGGCCCCCCAAACTTAAACTTTTCATAAGTATTTTGCTTTGTCTTATCTTCCACTATGTGAAAGGTCAATATTTCTCTTTGTCCTGACTTGCTTTACTGCTCATTACTCTCTCAAATGCCTTCCACTTTGCTGCACATGGCAGTGTTTCATCTTTCCTCATGACTGAATAATTTTCCATGGTGAGGCTGGAGCACGTTTTGATCCATGGGCTCTAAGGTTGTTTCAGTCTTGGCTATTGTGAATTATGCTGCAGTAAACATTGTACAGCACAGAGTATTTTGAGTTGATGGTTTCACATTCTTTGGGTAGATGCCCAAGCATGTGAATGCCAGGCATACGGTATTTCCATTTTTTATCTTTGAAAGGTGCTACTGCCTATCAGGCACCAGAAATAGTGCTGTGGATTCCACCTTCCTTCTTTGTCTCACACGAACTGTTTCTTACTTTGATTTGGAAAGAGGTCAGTAAGCTGTGGGGCTCACCGTGGGGCTCGACCGGACTGGCTCCTGGTTTTCATTCAGTGAGTCTGTTTTGCATGGCTTTAGTGCCCCACCAAAATCCTTGTGACCCATTTGCTCAGTTTTCATTTTTGCATACTAAGGACCACTGAAGTGTACCTGAAAATCTAGAGACCATGAATGAATGAATGAATTTTGTTTATTCCAAAATCACTTAATTGAATTTCTCAATGTTTTTCAAAAACAAAAAGATCCACATCTCAGATAGAAAGAAACATGGGAAATTCGACTCAAGGGGTGCCACAGTCTTGGGGGGGGGTCATGCTCCAGGTGTGGCAGAAACCAAGAAGGCATAACACCCACCCTGAGCCCCACCCATACCTGCTGGGCCCTGCTCTCTTTATTTTGAATGCTTTTGGGCTCACTAGCAGATGTAGGTGTAAAGCTGGCTTTACTGGGTTAAATGCATTATGGGCAGGAATTGGCATCTCTGTTGGAATGGTTATTTTATAGGCTCTTCTGTGAGAGATGGAGATTAGTACATGTCCACAGTCCTGTGTGCAAAGGAACTTAAGCTATTCCACAGGGACCAGATGGGATCTCTAAGGTAAAATGAAATATTTCTACAGAAGATTGCTTTTATTGTGGAGTCAATAATAATTTAAAACCCAGATATGAAGTTAATAAACCAAAGTTACTGATGGGAAAACCAAGGCAGAATCAAAAGCAGGTCACATGGCGACATTATCTATATTAAATCTATACTAATCTAGGGCTTATTCTCCCAATTATATTTTTTGACTGGAATGGTGTTCTTTAAGTATGTCACCATCACCACTAGGACTGCATCTGTTTCTGGCAGTCTTCTTTTTCTGGTTTTGGTATTAAGTTCCGTGCATTTGGCTTTTCCTAAAACAGTATCTAAGTCTGGACAAAACAGCCAGGACTGGTCTCCTTACCTTGCAAGTTGTGGAAGATCTTAAGTCTGTGAAGTTGCTCAGCTGGAAAACAGCAGACCTGAGCTGGTGGAAATCGCTGGTGGGTTAAATTCATAGGGACATAAATAACAGCCCATATGGATGGAGGGGATACGTCAGCATATCCCCTGAGGGGGAGGGCTGGGCAGAATTCTCAGTCGTGTCCTCTCTGGTGAAGAAGAGTCAGGCAGCGTCCAACACACCCGGATGTCCTTGGCCCGTGTCAGTGCAGTCAGCCCTTTTGGAGGCAGAGGCCTCCTCTCTGTCACGACCTATGCTCCCATGTGTGGTTCTGGGGCTGCGGGCACAGGACTGCCTCAGCCCTATCTGCTGCCCCTACTGAGCAAGCAGGATGAATGCAGGACAAGGGTAGCTTGGGGGAGGGGAGAGCGGCAGGATCCTGGGACCAGTGCTGTAGGTATGGGCACATGCTTTTTCTTCTTGGTGCTGCTTTAGAGGAAAAGCTGGATGAAGGTGACCCCTGCCTCCCCCTCACACATGCACACCTGCCTGCATTTTCCTGGGTGGGCTTTTTTGATGGTTGCCTTCCTTGTTCAAGGCCAGCAGTTGGCTCTGAAATGAACATGCACGTGGTAGCAGAGGCGTGCCCGCAGGCCCGCTCTGTACTGCTCCTTACCTTCAAGATTTCTGTCTACGCTTGTTTTGTTAGTACCCCTGCCCTGCCCTGTGATGGGTGTCTGGTGTCCAGCAACACGAATTTCCTGCTCCTCCAGTGCAACTGATGAAACAGCCACCAGAAGGGCCCCATGGCCACCAAGGCGGTGTTTGCCAGGAGATTGTGATCTCTTTGGAGGTGGGGATCACAGTCCAAGCTCAGACAGTTGGTGACTCTGAGGCCAGCTTTGCCATAGTCACAGGTTGTGATTATGGGGATTCAGGGGTGTCTCCTTCTTGTCTCCTACTCTCCTTTTCTCTTTCTTGCAGGCTATAGCACCCTCTTTGCTGCTCTTGCTGGACTGTTGCTGGACTCTAGGACTATGCCTCTGCCCTCTTTGGACTCTATTTCTTATCTTTTCCTTTCCATTTGGACTGAGACCCTGGATGCTTCTCTCTTCCCCAGCAAGCTTCCAGAATACAGTGGAGCTGATGGGATGAACTGGGGGAGGACCCAGAATTGGGGACCATGGGGCTATAGGATTGGGTGGGTCTAGGTTTTAGGTGCTTGGCATCAGGGGTAGAGAGGGTTTCGGTATTCCAGGGTAGAGGAACCCTGGAGAGGTGAGGGGACTCAACTGTAGGGAATGGGATCCCCTTCCAGGATTTTGACTTGGGAAGAACTGGGTTTGGGGGAAGAAATGGAAGAAATCAAAGCTGAGATTCAGATGAAGCGAGGGCAGGGAAGGTAATCAGGGGCTGAGATTCTGAAGCTGGGAAGGGAAGGGCTTGTCACGGAATTGCTGGAGTAGCCAGAACAGAGAATGAGATCCAAGTGTGACCGGGGCCTGGCTGGAGGCTTCTTGGGGAACATCGGACCATTCCCACCTCAGCCTTCTCTTTAAGTGCTCTCTCCTCCCACAGGCTGCGTTGCGCTCCTCCCAGGGGGCGCAGGAGGGTCCAGCCTGGCAGTGTCATTATTTGAATTCTACGTCCTTTCTTGGACTTGGTCAGTGACTCCAGATTTTACACAAACCCTGTTCTACCCCAGCACTTACCAGGGTGGGAACCATGTTGGTGTTCCTCACCTGTGGGTCCCCCAAATCCAGCACAGTTTCTGGTACAAAGTAAGTGTTGGATGACTGTGCTGAACTGAACTGGAATTCTCTGTGCCTCTGTCTCTGTGGGATCTGTACACTCAGCAGCGTGCATTCTGTTCTTCTCTCAATTACCGTCCTCCCCTTAAATCAAAGGGACTCACCCACCTGGGACTGTGGAGGACCAACATTTATTATTCTTGTACCCAGCACATCCTGACTTACCTTGATTTGACCACCCTATTTTTCTCCAAAACTTGAAGTCCTTTTTACTATTATAAATGGGGCGGCTGAGGTATAATATACCTATGAGCAACCTTCTCAAAGCATAAATCTTCATAAACGCCTTGCCAAGGCCTTGCCAACCCAGAGCGTGGAGGAATGGATGGGCTTGTGTGTAGCGTGACCCACTCACAGCTATCTCCCTGCTGCATGGTGTGCACAAAGCACAGAACCCTTGGAGTTTACTTCTGACAAGTACTGGGGTTCAGCATCAGCATACCCATTGCTTCCGATAATTCTGTCTAGATGTAGCCAACTTTTTGCATGTATAAAAAATTAAAAATACTAGTCCTGAACATTTATCACACACACTCCACAAGGCAGACACTATTAGGCATTTTACATGAGTTATCGCCTTCATTTTCTACAAAGAATTCCTGTAGATACCACTCATCCCATTTTGCAAAGGAGGAAATGAGATTTCAGAGCACAAAGTTGGTGCTCTTGACCTTTATGCTTGCACTGTCCCATTGAGCTGCATGCCAGCCACCAGTATATCTCCTGGATAAACAAAAGTAGGTTAGAGCTTGGATCTGTGGCTCTCATGGGACCCAGGGAAGGCAGACTTTGCCTTTATGAGCTGTTGATACACATGATGTAAGATACGATGTAATGAAGTTCTAAACAGAATGCAATTAAGTGTTGGGATGGATAGGATAAGATTTCCAGGATGTGGTCCCCGACCCACATCACCATCACCTGGGAACTTGTTTGACACATGAATTCTCAATCCCTTCTCTCCCCCTCGCCCCCGCCCCAAGCTACAGATCAGACTGGGCTGGAGTCTGGTGGTTTCGCAAGCTTTCTTACTGATTCTAATACCCATGAAAACGAGGAGAAGTGGTCCACTGGGAGACCTTGGGTGTTGAGGGCAGTGGGTTAATTTCTTGGGGCTATTAGAAAAATTGCTGGGTGGTTTCAAGCAACAGAAAGGATTCTCCCATAGTTCAGGAGCCCTGAGATCAAAGTGTTGACAGAATTGACTTTTTCTGCACCTTCTGAAGGGGAAACTGCTTTTCTAGCTGCGGTGGCTGCCAGCACACCTTGACCTGACGCTGTGCCCCTCCACCCATGTCTGTCATGGTCTCAACTGGCTCTGTCTGTCCTCCCTTTCCTTGACTGACAAGGACACTGGATTTAGGGCCCATCCTAACCAGTATGACCTCATCTTCACTAATGACAACTATGAGGACACTATCTCTAAATGAGGTCTCTTCCAAGGCTCCTGGTTGATGTGAATTCTGGGGGACACTGTCCCAGGAGAAATAGTTTAGATGAGAGTTGGCTTAAGGGGAACGATAGGGAAGTGTTTCAGGAATGTCACTGGTACTGGATCTGCTCCAAATGGTCAGATCTGAGATGCCAGGGCTGTTGGGACTCTCTTGGAGCAATGGCAGCACACAGGCATGAAATGGGGAGACCATGCTGGTGTGTGTGTGGGTGCATGGAGAGGGTGGAAATGAAAACACATTTGCCGGTGGGGTAACATATTCACGTGCACCTAAAAATAAGCAACCTATACCCCTGTTCTCCAATAGATCTAAATTTGTATAACACTGTTGATCGACTGATCTAGTTTACTGTAAACATTATCCATGTTGTTATTTGAATAATTCCCAGGCACTTTAATTTTAGGAAATGTTGGGGGCCTTCCTTGGATCTACCACTAGCTAAATTATACTCCCATCTGAGTCATGATTTGGGCTAGGGAATGGTATCAGATCCTGCCAGACATTGTCCCACTCGTGTTTGTGGTGCTAAATCGTCTCAGCCTCCTTTGAACTCACCCAAGATCTGCCAGGTCTTTTAATACTGCCTGAAGTTGTACAATATTCACTAGTCTATCAAATCTGTTACCAAAAGGTCATTGGAATGTCATGGTAAATTAGGTCAGACTTAATCCTTCAGGTCAGAAAAGAGGAATCTCGGCTCTTGGCTTGAGCACCTGGCTCAAATCTTGGGTCTGACTCTAAAATTTAATTGTTCTGTGCCTCAGTTTACTTCTCTGTAAAATGGGGATAATGATGTTGACATTGATAACTCTCGAATAAGTTTATATGCAGTCAGCATTGTTCATGCTACATCAGTGATAGCTCTCATGTTTAGAGATAGAATTAATGTGCGAGATGGGTGAGAATTCAGAAGGTGTTTAACAAGTCATCACATTAAGTGGAGGGAAAACGCAGTGGGGATGGGGAAAGGGGACTGTCCCTAGCATGCCACCTGACTGACACCACTCCCTCCAGTCCCGTTACCTATAGCCTCCTTACTGTTGCTGGAGAACCGACTCCAACCCACTCCACGCATAGACGCCTTGGTGCTTTGCCTGTGTCTGGGTGGCCCCTACTAATGCCAGTCTGCTTGCTCTTTTGGTTTTCCTTGTGTAACACAGAATATCTTAGAGCTGAAATCCCTGGAGGCTTGTAGGGTAAATGAAAGAGGCATCAGGATTTTCTGCCCCACTACCATTAGGTTTAATGATGGACAGCTATGGTCTTGTATGTGGAGTGTGGCGTGCATGTGTGTGAGTGGGCACACTTGGGCCTGGAGGCCAAGGATATAAGGGCAGCAGTAGTGGTAGAAGGGACATGACAGAAGTGAGAAGAAGAAGAGAAAAAGCAGCAGTGGCAAGAGCACGACAGAGGAGGCGGAAGCAGAGGCAGAGGCAACAGTAGCAGAGCCCACGAGATAACGCCAGAGAGCACAGAGTGAAGATTTTCTGGGGGCTAGGAGGCCTGCCAGCCTCCTGCCCCCCCCCAGCCCCACTTGCCTGCCCTGTACCTGGTTGCCTCACTGCAGAAAGATCATTAAAAGCCTGCAAAAGGCACCGAGGGCTCCAGGACTCGTTCTTTACACATCTGCCTGAATCATAGAGAATCTGCTCTGTGCCTTGCTGGCGCTACAAGGCTACACTTACCACCAGTCACTACAGGACATCAGACAGGAGGATCAGCCTGGTGGGGCATGGCCACCACTCAGGGGGCTACACAGACATGGCACGTTTGTCTACTGGGATGTCAGCACCAGGGATCCCTGTCTGCTGTTTTACACAGGCCACACAAGAAGCGGGAATTGGGGGAACTGAATGGCAGGTTCCCTGATGAACCAAACTTCATGCTGACTAGGCCTGGGAGAGGTCCTGCTTTCGCAAAGCATTTAATCCCTTCACTGGTGGATGGTGAGAGATGGGGGGCTAGGTTTAAGGGAAGGGGCCATTCACCTGGCCCAGAACTGGGGAGCCATCCAGGTGGGTCCAGGGCTTGGAGGAGAGGCTGCTCTAGTCTCTGAGGACCTCAGTCCTCACCTGCAGGGCTAGCCTCCCTCCTGTGGGCCACCGCAGTCTTTGATTCAAATAAAACAGAGTTCTAAGCCGGAACTTAACTGAAATCAAAAAGATGTAGCTATTTTTCCAAAGGAAGGATTTTGCTTCCAAACGTCCTTGATTGTTTGGGGTCTCCTCTGTGTGTCTGTTGGCAGCCTTCTCGCAGAGGTTAATGGGAGTTCTGGAGATAGAAGCCTTTGCAGATGCAAGTCTTTGCCTGATAATGATTTGGGATTTAACAAGTCATTAAAATTTCTTCAACAAATTCTTTGCAGGTGCTGTTTTTTTTTTTTTTTTTTTTAAGACGCTAGGAAAAAAGTCAAAATGATCCTTAATCTTGGGTAAATACCTTCCCAGTTTTGGAGAGAAATGGTCTGTTTGGATGCTACTAATTGTATCTTGTATTGAAAACACTGGCTCCTCTGGACGGTGGGTGTCAGCATAAACAGAGAAGTTGTTTGATTGACATCTGTTCTCTTTCCTCTGAGACTTCTCTCTCTCTGGCTTTGCACCTTTCACAGCAGCAGCCCACAAAGCTGGACATGGGAGGAATTATAGGAAGAGCTTGTTTTCCACAAGTCCAGGGAAGCCTGAACTCTCCATTGAAAACTATTTTTACCCCCTCTTGCTCCACCAAATAGCGGTCGAACTGTTGGGGAGTAAAGGATGTGTATGTATTATAGCAGCTGGGAGCATAGGTTAGCCTGGGTTCTTTTTTTCTCATTTTTTTAATGAGAAAAGCAAGAAAAAATCAGAATCATGCTTAATCTTAGGGAAATAACTTCTTTAGTTTTGGAGAGAGACAATTCAGTCTGAATGTTTCCATATGGCCTTGGGACCTTGGATAAATAATTTTATAATTCTACTTGTCAGTTCCCCCACTAGAAAGTGTGGATAAAATACTTGTCTATTAAGAGGGGAAAATTTACATACTCATTCCTAACCTTCAGAGAGCTTTAAGACAATTTACACCCATTTTACAACCTGGGAACCATTTCACATGAGCATTGTGTGAATGTCTAAGTGTGTGCACACGTGTGCACGGTGATTTATCAGTCAAGGACATAGCAGAAGGCAGCAGATAGCAATTTGAACAAGGAAAGTTTAATATGTCATCTCTAGAGGGGGGTTGTAGTAATGTGATATTGGCTGGAAGGAGTAAGCCTAAACAAGACAGGAATATCAGATTTAAGGATTAGCCAACACCCCTGTGCTGAGATGGTGTTTGGGGAAAAGCCTCTGCCTGCAGGTGAGAACAGACTTTGTTGGAGGGGACATGCCTGTGACACACGAAACTGGCAGAACCTGCTAGAAATTCAGTCCTCTAGCACTTGTTAGGCAGTGCACCCTCTCGGCAAGCTATCACTGGCAGATGTCCGCAGCTAGCACCCTGCTATCAAACCTCCTGAGACTGCTGACCCCTGTGTGCTCCAAGTCGGAACAGCAGGAGCTGGGCGTGGGAGGAGCTGTACCTGCTGCAGGAGCCACATTCTAGAGAAGCCGAGTGCTGCAGGGCAGGAGCTGGACCAGGGGACGCCACCTGCACCACAGACGCCTGCTTAGGGGTATCCTGAATCAGGGAGCAAAACTCCTGCCTGTGTCTCTTCAGTACCCTCTAGTGACCCAGTGGAGCACATATCTATGAGCAAATGAAAATTATTCAAAGGATTGGGCTTCCTTACCATAGAGCAGGCAATGAAGGGTGATTTTAGAACTGAAAGGCAATACATTGATAACCAGTACAAATGGTAAATAAACAAATCCTTCTTTCTGAGGATCGGTCATCATACTTGGTTTTCTGTTCTCCTGGCATGTTGTGATTTTTTTTGACTAATTGGCAATAGTGACTAATGCTCAGCACCTCTACTAAACACTTCCTAACCCCTTATGTGTTTAAACTTAGAATTTTAACTAGTGTCTTCTCTTTGTAATGTGATATGTATTAGAGATGATTTGTGTACTGTCTCATCAGAATGGGCTTCATAGTGACCAAGGATGATCAGGGCTGCAACTAATAAGTTCAGCCAGGGACAGAGCATTCTTCCCTTTGCTGTCTTATTTGAGAGGACGTCCTGTTAGGATGGTTCTTACTATAGGTACAATAACAAGTACATTGAACCCACATGTATTTTTGTTATTTGCCAACTGCCCTTTACCCTAATGAATTCTTCTTGTTTTTGTTTTGCTTGAATTTAAGACATTAAAAAGGAAATGGGGATGAATTAATTTTGTTCCATGGAGAGTGTGGAGCCAGAGAGACTTTTGGGTGGTATGTTGATGTGACTGAATGTGGACGTCCAAGTGGTACCTGGCTGATAGTGTCTGATTGTTCTGCAACCATCCCAGACCAGGCAGGTTCATCATTGGTTCAAGCAGACTCTTTTTATTAGATGTTGTTGTGCCATCCTTCCCTGTAGTCTGCAGCTCCTCTGCTCTCGAGCTCTGTTCTCTGCTGCTGCCATGCTGCCTCACCTGCCTTGAGCTCAAGCGTCGAGCTCAAGCTCTTCGCTTCTGTGACGCTGCCCTTTTATAGAGTCTCATCAGGCCCAGGTGCACCCACTCATGCATGTGCACGTCAGCATGAGGCATACGTGCTGGACCACAGGTGCCCATCAAGTCCAATGGAAGTAGGGTGGAAAAACCTGATACCTCCTTCATTTACCCTACACTGATGAACCACAGCTACTTGGACTGGTGCTGAGGTGGCTTTTCTCAGTGTCATCTGAGTGACGTGGGGTCACCTCCTTTGAGGTCACCAAAGAGTCCAGGCAGAAATAATCAGATTCAAATCCAGCCTAATCTTTTTTACAGCATCAACAAAACACAGGTTGAGGGGAAAACACACGGATTCCTTGGTCCAGGCTCTGCCTGAAGACTTTAGAGCTCATTTAGAAGCCTAATTAGACCAGAAAGCCTTTGTGTGTTGACCCAGGAGTTGAGTTGGGGAGAAAGGGCATGATTAATTTCTTGCCTAGAAATGAGATAGATGTCACACAAGGTCAAGTCAACAGCTGGAAGCGTCTTGCCCTCCTTTCCCTCTTGAGTGACTTTTACCCCGTTTCCAACTGAAGTTTGGGGAAGTGAGGCTGTCCCTGTGCATCTGTTTTCTACAGGTATTTAACACTTTGTGGTCTGCTCATGTATTAGTACGTGTTTTTGTCACCACTATCAGGTGGCCGCTCATGTATTAATACGTGTTCATTTAGTCTCCAGTTTTTCACGCTACGGTGGATTTATTTGGAACTATTAGGAGCTATTTCTTTGATCTTACTCAGTCTAGAAGCTTTACACATAGTTTTGGTGAAAGTATAAGGTGTTTTATGAGAGATATTACAGTTTTTTTAATATCCAGTAGTTCAGGAGTTGTGTGTGTTTTATCGAATGCTTATACCATTCATGCGGTGGCACAGAAAATGGCCGGCCCCAACGGCTGGTAAATTTAAAGGGCACCAGCACACAAAGTGTTAACAAGTGCCTCCTGTGTGTGAGGTGCTGTGTCAGGTGCAGAGGTGGAGATTTGACAGCTCCTGGGTCAGAGTTGGGTCTTGAAGGCATCCGGAGACAAAGACCTATTCATGTTATTATATGATAACATTGTCTAGTGTGTAACTCGCAGTGATCACTCATCACCATGGAGAGCATTTACTTTGTGGTCATCTGTCTGCCTCTTTCTGCCTAAATCCTAAGGGAGATCATCTGCCCTTGTTTTATTTGACTTCTCAGGTTTCTCCAATACACTTTCTCCCTCCTTCTCTTGCCCCTTGCACATGCTCTGAATATCTGTGTTCATCATGACCCTCATCTATGTGCATGAGAAGCACTTTTTGGATGCTTCTATCCATCTACAGTGCTGTGGTCACTATTTGCCTGTAGATGAAGGTACCCAAATGGGGACCTCAAGGTCAGGTCGTTCTCTTCAACTCTATACCCATGTATCTGATGGTAACATGCCTTGAAACATCCCCAGGCTTTTCATACTGACCTCTTCCCAGGCTGCTCGTATACCCCAGCCCCCCATCTCAGTCAGTAGTGCGCCAATCCAAGCAATTGTCCACATCAGAAACTAGCTTCCTGACTCTTGCCACCCCCCACTTACTCAGCACCTAATCGTGTTGATGCTGTCTGCTTAATGGCTCTCAAGTTAGTCTAGTTCTTTCTATCACTGATGAACTGTCTGAGTGAAGGCCACCTTCCCCTTTGTCTGTTACTACAATAGTTTGATTTCTTTCTTTTTTAAGTTAAATTTGTCAGTTGCCGACATGTATTTATAACTTTGGGGTTATCTTTTTACTGGCAAATAATAAAAGACATAATTTCATATAGTATCCAGGTCATACATTTTTTAGTTCTAGTACATTTTTTTTCCTTTAAAAAACTTGTCAATCATTTACATTCCATAGGACTTTGGGGTCACATTTTCTCCAAATATGATTCACTTCCCCCGCTCCCTCTAGTAACCAGTACATTTTTCACTAAGTCTAAGATTTATTTTAGAAGAGTTTGACTTCTTAATCCATACCTCCATGTCCTTTGCAGGAAGGCTTTGCCATATGTAGAGTGGGTCCCTTGTAATTCCTCAGTGTTTCCCCAGGTCCTCAGGACCAAGTCCCAGCTCATCTATATGGTCCCCCAGCCTCTTCAGGATCACATCTGTTCCCCTTTCCAGCCTTCTCTCCCCACCACAGCACCTCTTTGTATTTTGTTCCAGCATCACCCAAACATATGTACTCCCTCCACAACACCATCCTCTCTGTGCCTACAACTTGTCTTCCATCGAACTCCCACTTGGAGAACTCCCACTTCTTCTAAAAGGTCCACTTGGCTGTATGTATGTTATTTCCTCCAGGAAATCTTGGCCCCCATCAAGACTACAGGGGATCACATATGCAGATCCTATAACACCCCATGCTCATCCCTGTAAATTTCCATACACTAATATTGAGAAAGTGTGGGTTTATCTTCCTTCAACACTCAATCTTCATTATTTTTATGATCCTAGGACTTAATGTGATTAGGCAAATGGATGCCTCTCGGTAATGATCTGCTGATGTATGAATCAACATGGCTGCAAGGAGTTCTAGGTGTGCAGAGGTGATCAGAGCTGGTGGCACATCACCTGGGCCTGAGGTGGTGGGGGGTTGGGAAATAGCCAGCAATGAGAAAAGAGCATTTAAGGTAGCAGAAATGACTTGGGCAATAAGGCAGAGGCAAGCAAGCCCACGGCATGACCTGCATGTCTGTTGAGAGGGAAAGAATGAGATGCGAGTCTAGAGAGTATGTGTTGGTTGAGGCCTAGAGAGTCAGGCTAAGAAACTATGGAACCAACAAAAATGATTTACTGTGATTGTAAAATGATCAAATTGTTGCTGCAAAAATATTAACATGTCTGGCAGTGTTGAGGATGGTTGAAGAAGAGAGAGCCTACACAGAGAAAGTATAGGTGGGAATCTTTTCTGCTGGCTGTGTCACGGAGGTGGGTAGATGCTGGGTGGGATGATGGCAAAGAGAAGAGAGAAGTGGGAAGAGAGATGTGAGATGAGGATACAGAGAGGACACCCTAGATTTTCAGATTATCGAGAGAGAGCGTCTTGTGTTTGGAGGAAAGTGATAAAATTGCACTGGGGGCTTGGAATAAATGTGAATGGGGTAGAAGAGTTGGAGTTGGAAGTACAACTTGGAGTTGGCCATGTGGAAATAGGGTGACCAAGAGATCTGGGCAGTGCCCAGAGCAGCGACCTCCCCACTGAGTGGGCCCAGATGTACTGGTGATAGGTGCAGCTGGCCAGGTTTTGTCTGCCTCCCACAGCTTTCTTGTCAGAGAGCAGGGAAGGCAGGAGGGGTTCAAAGTAAAGGTAAAGAATCCTCTTTCGTGAGCTTTTGTGCATGTGCAATCTGTAAGGAAGGATACCTTTCAGATTTACTCAGGCAAGATATTTTTATATGTGGATAACTATAAAAATTGGGACATTTTGTCATTTTCTTTTGTGCCAGGTCCCAGTGGGGTAATGGAGAGAATGGCTTCATGAGAGATGCTGCTGGAATTGAGGGTGGCATAGGATTTGTGTCCAGCAACTGGACCAACTCCCCGGGTCCCTCTAATTGCGTTATTTGACAGTGTCCTGTCTAACCTACATTTTCCAGATGAGATCTGGGTGCTATATTTGGATTCCTTTTGTAGCACATGGCGTCATCCACTGTCACCAGTCAGCAGTGACCTTTTCCCAGCTGGAGGATGCTGCCAGCTCCAGGGCAGGCAAGTAATGGATGGGCCTTGTGTACCTACCAGGTCCTGCTTGGGGGTGAGAGGGAAGACAGCCAATTACCAATGTCCTATTTCCCTCCCCACTGGAACGTTTTCTTACTTACACTACCTGCCTTCCAGATGAAATCATCCAGGGGGACCAGTGGTTGCATGTTGCTCTCTTCAAGTGGAAGAAGAGTTGAGTGATAGATGGCCATTTGGACCCCATTCCACCATCCTGTTGTGGTTTGCTATTTCGAAACTCCATTCTAGTAATTTTGGAATAGACGACTTCTTGGCATCCAAATGTTGATCATGGGCTTTTGCAATAGCTGTGATTTCCCTCAGGCCCACTATGTTTTGCAAAATCTTTAGGAAATTTCATTCTCCTCATTATGCCCACTGGTAGGAAGGGACTGAGGATGCTGGATCTCTTCTTCATCTCAAAAGAGTGAGTGTCTATAGAATTGTAGATCATTTGTCGTCTTCCACATTGCCATACATTTCATGTCTCCAAGGACCCAAATCCCTTCCTTTCCCAGGTCAACACACTCTACTATAAGCTGAGGGGTAATTCTTGGGAAACATCTTACAAAGGTGACTGTTTCCCCACATTCAGGGACATTTGTTATCAGGGTTCTTCGACTAGCTTCTTGTGGGTTCTTGACTTCTGAGGTGGGAGAGCCCATCTATTAGCATGAGAAAAGAGGGGAGAAATATTGATAGTTTCAGAGTGGACTGGAACAAGAGTTTGAAGTATCATCTTGACTGACTGATCTTCTCTTTTCTCTCCATTTTCTGTCTGTATCTCTGCTTCTGTGTGTTCATTTGATTCTTCTGATAGCTTTTCTTCATGCTGTAACGGGAAGGTCAGGGTTAGTAACCTAAGAGGAAAAAGAAACCCTCGGCATTGCCTCCTTGGCCCCTCCTCCTTGGTCTCTGCCCCACCCCTTTATATAGAAGGACGTTAGGGAAGGCCTCTCATTGGCTGACTGGGTCACATGATTGTATCTTAGACCAATCAAACACCATGTGCCTCCGCCCTTTGGCAGTGAGCTAGGCATATCGGAAGAAGGGAGAGGATCGGGGTGTGATCCTGGCAGATTATATCCGGGCTCTACTTGCCGAGAAGCAGAGCCATAGAAAGGAATATCCTCCTTTGTGTTTAAGATCTTATTGCTTTCTTATGGGCCCATTTTTCTCCTAAGGAATAGGTAAAAGATACAGGACTCTGGCTCATTAAATGACTGGGGAGAGAGAACCATTTAAAAAGTAGAAATGCTGTCTAAACCTTCCTTGCTCTCTCGTTCTCTTCTAGTCACCACTCAGACTTTGAAACAAAATTGACTTCTCCAGACGAGTAGACAGAGGAGTGATTTCTCCCCATTACACTTGATAGAGAGGCACACTCTTTCAATACTCAATGAAACATGTATTATCTTCAGGGCAAAGCAATCAGCCCTTGGTGTCTCAAGGGGAGTTGTGGGCTGGTGATCTGGCTGCCCTGAAAGCCAGGATGGGTGAACCGCTTCGAAACTGCTTCCTGGTTCACTAAGTCTGTGCTGACTTAGTGACTTTGTTCCTTGAACTGTAGGTGATGGGGTGGTTTGGACAAGTTGATAGAGGAGCCGTAATCCGGAGAGCCCAGTGGCATCCTGACCAGTGATTGGCAGCACTACTGTGTTCGGTTCACAACTCTTGACCTACATGTTATTTCTGAGTCACGCTTTACTGTGCTCCTGCACCTGAGAGAGGCACAGAGACTCTGCATTTCTAATGTCTGCAGTGCGCCTGTCACCTCTGGATGAGCACCACCATCAGCAAGACCGCCACACAGTGTTGGACGTGATTTAATTAGCATTGGCTGTATGGTCCTTGAGAAAACTTTTGCTGAGCTAGAGGTCATGGCGAGGACCACTGATGACCACGTGATGTTAAGAGTTGTCAGAGAAGTCACCATCGCTTTTACTCTTGACCACCTTTTCAGTGATAAGTACCGTGATGTCTGACCCCTGCGGCAGCCACGGAGTGTGTCTCTCGGCTCTGTCGCTGCAGAGAAGAGCGGTGGCTGTGCTCTGAGGTCCATCAAGGCCCTCTGACTGGCCTATGCTTCCCAGGGCTGCTCTCTGCCAGCTGAGAATGGTGGGGGAGTAAGGGTTTCTGGGACAGAGTGGACCCGGATGACCCTCTGACTTTCCTTGGAACTGCACTGTAGTCTAAGATGCATTGACTCCACCTTCCTTCCTTTCCTTTCCTTGACTCAGGCCAGACCTGCTTCAGAGTCTGATACATCCCCCATTTGCTCTTAACTCCCTCCCCATTTTCTCATAGGTGTCTTCTTGAATTCTTTCAATTCTTAGAAATTATGGTAAATCATGTAGAAACAAAATTTGCCATCTAAACATTTTTAAAGTTTTAATGACACAGTTCGGTGGCATTAATATACCCACCATGCTGGATCTAGCTCTAATTTTTGTCATCACCCCAGACAGAAACTCCATACCCTGCAAACAACATTCCTATCTGAATGTATTTCTTACTCATTTAATTCTGGCTTGGCATCACCTTCTCAGAAGACCCTGACTAATAATCCCATTTAATCTTCAGGACAGTTGTTAAAGACTGATGGTTGGGAAAGAGAAAAATACCGAATGGTTTCACTTGTAACAGGGATATAGGGGAACCAAATATGAGAGAGATATCCAGAGACGAAGGGAGAGGATAAGGGCTCAAAATGGGGTAGAAAAGAGCACAAAGGACCATAGTGATGGGTCACGGGTGAATTGGTGGTGGATTATCTAAGGGGACTACAAAATGTAAAATATATAAATAACAATAAAAAAAAAGACTGATGGTTGGGAAGCTGAGGTTCAGAGATGTTAAGTGACTTGGACCAAATCACACAGCAAGTGAATGCTCAGCCAAGGCCACCCAGATCTGTATGACAACAGAGCTCATGGTCTTTAACAGGCCTTTGTTACCTTTTGATAGTAATTGTGTAGCCCAGACAAGAGCCCCTGAAAACCAATAATGATCACACAAAGCAAAGGGCCACAACGGGGAGGAAACTGAGGGAGTCCGCTGGGAATATGCTTTTAGGGCCTGAGAGGTTCTGCCCAGGATGAAGCCTCCGGAAACCATGGTCCTCCCCCCACTGCCCTGCATCAGCTTATGCTGTGCCTGCTCCAAGCTGTGGCTTGCGATCTAGCGGCCTGGTGCTGAGCCCTTCTCTGTAAGACTTCATTAGCCCACACAGCAACCCTATGGCACCACTGTCCCCTTTCCCAACTTACAGGTAAAGAAAGTGGGAAAGTGAACAGTATCTGCTCATGAGGAAGAAAATAATTCGTGGATGTGTTTCTTGGAACTGGCAGGGTAAGGAGGAATAGAGATATTTGATTTGTTAATTTTTTCTTATTTTTACATTATAAACTAATAGGGATGGTTTAAACAAACTATGGTTTAAAAAAATCCAATAGTGCGCAAAGACTTGTATCGGAAAACAATGAATTCCCAATGAAGTCTCGGACTCCAGAGGCGACTTTATTCCATTCTCATATGTCTCAAAGACATTCAGAGCCTTATCAACACTGCCCTCCATTCTTTTACGTTATTTTGGTGATGACACCTTGTAATGTCACAGCTGACTGGATTAAGGGCTTCTGTGAAGACTTCTTTACTGGCTGCTCACAAGAATTACTGGTGATTCTCCTTAGCATAAAAGTCATGTTCTGTGTAGTTTCGTGAACACTGAATCAGCTAATACTGAAAGGTTGTTCCTTGGGGAAGTGCAGGGTTAGATCTCTGTCTAGTCATACACTTTCTTTTTTTTTCTTTTTTTTAATTTTATTTATTTATTTTTATTGTTATTTATGTCTTTTACATTTTGTATTCCCCTTGGGTAGCCCACCACCAATTCACCCGTGATCCATCTCCATGGTCCCTTGTATTCTTTTCTATTCCATTTTGTGCCCTTATCCTCCCCTCCCCGCCCCCCCCCGCCCCGCTGAGTGTCTCTCTCCTATTTGGTGTCCCTATAGTCCTGTTATAAGTGAAACCATTTGATATTTTTCTTTTTCTTTCTGGCTTATTTCACTGAGTATGATTCCCTCTAATTCCATCCATGTTGCTGTAAATTGCATGTGTTTATCTTCTTTCCATGCTGAATAGTATTCCATTGTGTATATGTACCACATCTTCTTGATCCAGTCATCTATTTTGGGACATCTGGGTTGCTTCCATACCTTTGTTATT
>PVIJ01021791.1:0-17665 GCA_004024925.1 Scalopus aquaticus
CTCTACTCCTTCAGTATGGCCACTGCTTCTTCTTTTCCTACATCATGGCGACTCACTTTCATTACTACTTCAAGGTGACTCAATTCCCCTTCTCCTTCAGTCCCTTTTCTATCTCATCAGACTCTCCACCCCCCAAACCACAAACTTAGCCTTTTTCCCTGGGGCTGGTCATTCTCATCAGCAAACCCTCTCCAGGGGATTCTACCTTTACTGGACTTGGGAATTAGCCTGGTTACAAGGCCAGTACAGCTTCTTCACATGTCTCTCGCTCCTTGTGCTTTTGGCTCTCCATCTTGCTTCCTTCCTTCTTCTTTTCTTCCTCCTTCTCAACCTGTCTCTCCTGCTCAGCTCCAATCACCGTTGGGTGGGGCAGTGAACCTGGAATAGTTCCCATTCCTGAGGACCACCCTTTTACATTACCATTCAGCTGAATTTGCAGGTCAAACTAAGTAACATTTACCTGTGTTTCACTTCGGGGTTTTGAGATTTTGAACCTGTCTGAATGAGGTGTCAGCGTTCAGAACGCCTCAAGCAGTGCATTTGGCCCCAAGCAGGAATTCTAGGTGAAACGCATTAACTCAGATGAATTAAGCTCTAGATGAAAAACTGACCACTATGACATTTCTCAGCAAAAACTAAGTAACATATATTGTGTCTCACTGCTAGCCTTTAAGATTCTTTTACTGTGTATAAAGTCTCTATTGCTAAAATGCTTCCTAAGGTGCTTGGCGCCGTGCTGGATGACTTGGCAAAAAAACACAAACCACTTTAATTCACCATGTAAGGGAAAGAGTTACCACTAGCTGAATTTGCAGTTCAAACTAAGTTAAATATACCTGTGTTTCACCTCAGGGTTTGAGATTCTGTTCCTGTGAGTAAAAGCTGTAGTGTTCAGAACGCGTCTAGCAGTGCATTTCGGCCCAAGCGGGAAGACTAGGAAAAATGTACTAACTCAGAGAATTCAAGCTTTAAATGAAAAAATGACAACTATGTCATTTCTCAGCAAAAACTAAGTAAGAAATACCCATGTATCACTGCTAGACTTTAGGATTCTCTATTTGTGTATAGAGCCTCCCTTGCTTACAACGCTTCCTATGTGCTTTGGCGCCAAGCTGAATAACTTGGCAAAAAAGCACAAACAGTTTCAATTCACTACGTAGGGAAAAGATTTACCACTAGCAGAATTTGCAGTTCAAACTAAGTAACATTTACATGTGTTTCACTTCGGGGTTTTGAGATTCTGAACCTGTGTGAAAAAGTTGTCAGCGCTCCAATTTCGCTCCAACCGGGAATGCAAGGCCAACATGAATGAACTCAGTGAATTTAAGCTCTAGATGAAAAACTGACAACTATGTCATTTCTCAGCAAAAACTAAGTAATATGTAAGTGTGCCTCACTGCTAGCCTTTAAGATTCTCTTTCTGTGTATAAAGCCTCGATTGCTAAAATGCTTCCTAGGGTGCTTTGGCTCCAAGCTGGATGACTTGGCAAAAAACGCAAACACTTTCAATTCACTACGTAAGGAAAAGATTTACCAAAAGCTGAATTTGCAGTTCAAACTAAGTAACATTTACCAGTGTGTCAGTTCGGGGTTTTGAGACTTTGAACCTGTGTGAAAAAGGTGTCTGCACTCAGAACACCTCAAGTGGTGCATTTCGCCCCAAGCAGGAATTCTAGTCAAAACCCATTAACTCAGTGAATTCAAGATCTAGATGAAAAACTGACAACCATGTCATTTCTCAGCAAAAAATAAGTAACATATACATGTGTCTCACTGCTAGCCTTTAAGATTCTCTTTCTGTGTATAAAGCCTCTATTGCTAAAATGCTTAGTAGGGTGCTTTGGCGCCCTGCTGGATGACTTGGCCAAAAAGCACAAACTACTTCACTTCACTATGTAAGGGAAAGACTTACCACTAGCTGAATTTGTAGTTCAAACTAAGTTACATATACCTGTGTTAAACTTCGGGGTTTCAAGATTCTGTTCCTGTGAGAAAGGTGTCTGTGCTCAGAACGCCTCTAGAAGTGCATTTCGCCCCAAGCCGGAATTCCAGGCAAAACGCACTGACTCAGTGAATTCAAGCTCTAGATGAAAAACTGACAACTATGTCATTTCTGAGCAAAAACTAAGTAACATATACGTGTGTCTCACTGCTAGCCTTTAAGATTCTCTTTCTGTGTATAAA
Organism: Scalopus aquaticus; assembly: GCA_004024925.1. Taxonomy (NCBI): domain Eukaryota; kingdom Metazoa; phylum Chordata; class Mammalia; order Eulipotyphla; family Talpidae; genus Scalopus; species Scalopus aquaticus. The sequence continues at coordinate 2,185 of PVIJ01021791.1, forward strand.
GCCTCTATTGCTAAAATGTATCCTAGGGTGCTTTGGCTCCAACCAGGATGACCTGGCAAAAAGCACTAACTACTTCAATTCACTATGTAAGGGAAAGAGTTACCACTAGCTGAATTTTCAGTTCAAACTAAGTAACATCTACCTGTGTTTCACTTGGGGGTTTTCAGATTCTGAACCTGTGTGAAAAAGGTGTCAGCACTCAGAATGCCTCAAGCAGTGAATTTCGCTCCAAGCGGGAATGCAAGGACAAAATGAACTACCTCAGTGATTTCAAGCTCTAGATGAAAAACTGACAACTATGTCATTCTCAGCAAAAACTAAGTAACATATACATGTGTCTCGCTGCTAGCCTTTAAGATTCTCTTTCTGTGTATAAAGCCACTATTGCTAAAATGCTTCCTAGGGTGCTTTGGCTCCAAGCTGGATGACTTAGCAAAAACCGCAAACACTTTCAATTCACTACCTAGGGAAAAGATTTACCACCAGCTGAATTTGCAGTTCAAACTAAGTAACATTTACCTGTGTTTCACTTCGGGGTTTTGAGATTTTGAACCTGTGTGAAAAAGGCGTCTGTGCTCAGAACGCCTCAAGCAGTGCATTTCGCCCCAAGCGGGATTTCTAGGCAAAACGCACTAACTCTGTGAATTCAAGCTCTAGATGAAAAACTGACAACTATGTCATTTCTCAGCAAAAACTAAGTAACATATACGTGTGTCTCACTGCTAGCCTTTAAGATTCTCTTTCTGTGTATAAAGCCTCTATTGCTAAAATGCTTTCTAGAGTGCTTTGGCTCCAAGCTGGATGACTTGGCAAAAAGCACAAACAATTTCAATTCATTACCTAGGGAAAAGATTTACCACCAGTTGATTTTGCAGTTCAAACTAAGTAACATTAAAATGTGTTTCACTACGGGGATTTGAGATTTTGAACCTGTGTGAAAAAGGTGTCTGTGCTCAGAACGCCTCAAGCAGTGCATTTCGCCCCAAGCGGGATTTCTAGGCAAAACGCACTAACTCAGTGAATTCAAGCTCTAGATGAAAAACTGACAACTATGTCATTTCCCAGCAAAATAAAGGAATGTATACGTGTATCTCACTGCTAGTCTTTAAGATTCTCTTTCTGTGTATAAAGCCTCTATTGGTAAAATACTTCCTAGGGTGCTTTGGCGCCTTGCTGGATGACTTGGCAAAAAAGCACAAACTACTTCAATTCACTATGAAAGGGAAAGAGTCACCACTAGCTGAATTTGTAGTTCAAACTAAGTTACATATACCTGTGTTTCACTTCGGGGTTTTGAGATTCTGTTCCTGTGAGAAAGGTGTCTATGCTCAGAACTCTTCTCTAGTGCATTTCGCCCCAAGTGGTAATTCTACACAAAATGCACTGACTCAGTGAATTCAAGCTCTAGATGAAAAACTGACAACTATGTCATTTCTCAGCAAAAACTAAGTAACATATACATGTGTTTCACTGCTACCCATTAAGATTCTCTTTCTGTGTATAAAGACTCTTGCTAAAATGCTTCCTAGGGTGCTTGGGCTCCAAGCTGGATACTTGGCAAAAACCGCAAACACTTTCAATTCACTACCTAGGGAAAAGATTTACCACCAGCTGAATTTGCAGGTCAAACTAGGTAACATTTACCTGTGTTTCACTTCTGGGTTTTGAGATTTTGAACCTGTGTGAAAAAGGTGTCAGCACTCAGAATGCTTCAAGCAGTGTATTTCGCCTCAAGCAGGAATTCTAGGCAAAACGCACTAACTCAGTGAATTCAAGCTCTAGATGAAAAACTCACAACTATGTCATTTCTCAGCAAAAACTAAGTAACATATACGTGCGTCTCACTGCTAGCCTTTAAGAATCTCTTTCTATGTATAAAGCCTCTATTGCTAAAACCCTTCCCAGGTTTCTTTGGCTCCAAGCTGGAAGCTAGGCAAAAAAGCACAAACTTCTTCTATTCATTATTTAAGGAAAAGAGTTACCACTAGCTGAATTTGTAGTTCTAGATGAAAAACTGACATCTATGTCATTTCTCAGCAAAAACTAAGTAACATATACGGGTGTCTCACTGCAAGCCTTTAAGATTCTCTTTCTGCACATAAAGCCTCGATTGCTAAAATGCTTCCTAGGGTGCTTTGGCTCCAAGCTGGATGACTTGGCAAAAAGTGCAAACACTTTCAATTCACTAAGTAGGGAAAAGATTTATCATCAGCTGAATTTGCTGTTCAAACTAAGTAACATTTACCTGTGTTTCACTTTGGAGTTTTGAGATTTTGATCTGTGTGAAAAAGGTGTCAGCGCTCAGAATGCCTCAATCAGTGCATTTTGCCCCAAGCGGGAATTCTACACCTAAACGCTCTAATCAGTGAATTCAGCTCTAGATGAAAAACTGACAACTATGTCATTTCTCAGCAAAAACTAAGTAACATATACGTGTGTCTAACTGCTAGGCTTTAAGAGTCTCTTTCTGTGTATAAAGCCTCTATTGCTAAAACGCTTCCTAGGGTGCTTTGGCGCTTAGCTGGATGACTTGGCAAAAAAGCACAAACTGCGTCATTTTACTATGTAACGGAAAGAGTTACCACTAGCTGAATTTGCAGTTCAAATTAAGTTACATATACCTGTGTTTCATTTCGGGGTTTTGAGAATTTGTTTCTGTTAGAAAAATTGTCAGTGCTCAGAACGCTTCTAGCAGTGCCTTTAACTGTTGAAGTATGTTACGGGTTCAAGTTACGACAGAGTCAATCCGTTGTAATTACAAAGCAGTGGTTTATTGCTAGCTCGAGGTAGGGTCCCAATTAGCCCGAAATACCGACGCAGCGGTCTCGTAGGCTAAAATGGAGACCCCTAGCACAGTGTTGGTGCAGCTTATAAAGGCAATTACAGATACAAAGGAATTTAGCAACTATACGGAATTTGGCAATACATCAAAAAGGGGGGTGGTCTCAAAGTAGATGGTCAGGGCTGCTATCTTTTGGTGTCCCTGAAGCCTTTTGCCCCTGCTGGGGGAGTCTATAGACTTTGAAGTTTTTCTGCCGCCAGGGGAAGTTTATCTCAGGTTGCAGTCCTTGAAGTTTACAGCTGCAGGGTGCCAGACTGTGGCACCTTGCTTTATCAATGGACATTGACATTCTTACTTTTACATACTTCTACATTTCCTTTACAGCTGCAGGGTGCCAGACTATGGCACCTTGCTTTATCAATGGCCGTTAACATTCTTACTTTTACATACTTCTACATAACACCAAGCGGAGAGATTAGGAAAAAGCACTAACTCAGTGAATTCAAGCTATAGATGAAAAACTGACAACTATGTTATATCTCAGAGAAAAACTTGGGGTTGGAAGGGACCCGGTGTGTAGGACCTGCCCCACAATTGGGAGGCGGGAGGGGTGGACGCGGAAAGAGGCGAGAGGGCGGGCCAGCGGGAGTGGCTTGAGGGCGCTGCCTCCCCAGCAATGGCGCACGCGTGTGTCCATGCTTGGGCCCGCGACCCCGCCCTCGCCCGCACCCACCCGGCCCCCAGAGTGGATCAGACCCCTGCACCCCGCGCGCTCAGGTGCCATCCAGCTGATCTGCTTCCTTGGCGAGACAGAAGCAGTCCTCCATTTTCAAACCTGAACCTCGTGGCATTCCGCCACGGACATTTTCACTGTGAAATGTCCCCCGAAGAAGAGCCCAGGACCTTCCAGAAATAGAGCCTTCTCCGCACCCCCCCACCTCGCCCCCGCTCACCCCCAACCCGCACTCGTCCTCCGCAGTCAGTCAGCTCCGTAGGCCCGGCTTCATTCCCCACACTGGAAGATGCAGGTGGACACGGCCCGGGCTTGGAAAGTCCGATTCCTAATGGTTCCCGCGGTGCCCGTATCCAGGCGGAGGGCAAGTGGACACTGCCATTGGCAGCGCACTTGCGCTTCCCCGTGGTGTCCAGCAGGGGGCGCTCGCAGCGCGGCTTCTGCTCCGGATCCTGGCGGCCGGCTGCGTAGCCCCGCCCTCCGGGGCCGTGGCCTCGCGGCCGCGCCTGCTGGGCTACGCGGCCGCCAAGGATCCGGATATTTCAGGCTTTCGGGCCTAGGTTTCTGGCCAGCCATGGACCCCAGGCTGGGGTGGCAGCACGGAGTCCCAGACCCTAGACCCCCACGGGGGTGTGTCACACGAAGCTGCCCGCGCCAGGACGCTGGCTCCCCAGCAAGCCAGCCAACGGAGGCCACTTGGTGGAGAGGAAGAAAAAATGCTGAGGACAGAGGAAAGGAACAGAAATCAAGTGGGACCTCCCAGGCCGGTGCAACCAGGGGGCGGAGGGGCAAGGAAGCCCTCGGGACTAGCGAAGCTTTGAAGCTTTCCCTCCCTAGTTTCAGAACCCAAAACCAGGAAGTTTTCTTAATGAGGCCACAGTTTTCCTAAGGAGGCCTGGGACAGGCCCAAGGCACTCTTTGTCCCAGACGAGGGCATTTGAGGCGCACGGTTGGGCCTCGGTGTGAGGCATGTTGTGGATTGATCCGAAAATGAGGTTCCTTTCATTGCCCCCTAAGGGCAGTGGCGAAGGCACCTCGGCCTGGGGCTGTCCAGGCTCCAGACACCCGGAGGCATTGTAGCCAGCAGGACAGAATGCCTGAGACCTGGGGCAGGCCTGGAGTAGCCCGGACTTTGGTTGGAGCAGCCAGAAGAGCTCAGAGTGGCTGCGGACAGAAACTGCTCCTGGGGAATTTCCTCACCCATGCCCTGGTCCTAATGGAGGAAGCCGGGGAGACAAGACTACAAGTGTCAAAGCCGAGGCACAGTGCCAGGACGTGTGCTGGCTCTGGCGGGACAGCCCTCCTAGTGAGGGGCACAATGGACCAGGGGGCCAGTCCTAGGCGTCGGAGCAAGGCAGGGGAAGTGGCCCCTTCTTCCCCGAGAAGGGGATCGTTCTGTCTGTCACGTATGGCTCAGCCGAGGCGCGTGTCCAAAGAAACCGTCGGCGGGGGATCCTGTCTCCCCTCTGGGCTTCTTCAGGGAAGGGCTTCTCCTGCACGGGCTTCTTCATCGTCGGAGGCAGCGGGCGGTCAAGTCCGTCCTCCCATCCTGGCTTGCGCTATGGGCTGGACCCCTCGCTCTCTGGAGCATGGGACCGTCCCTCCCTCGGGGCCCGGTGCCGTGACACTGTAGGCGTGGCCCTGGGAATGGCTACCTGAGACCCCTGTGGCTGAGGAGTCCTGGTGGCTGGCAGTGGAAGCAGGCCAGCAGCCCACGAGGAGGCTGAGATTCCGAAGGCCCTGGGCCACATGGGGCCTTGGGTGCGACTGAGGTGGCAGGGCGCCGACCATGGCACCCACCATCAGCTGGGCCCTTGGCTTGTCTTTCTCCCTTTCTTTGAGCCTTGCTGATGCCCTCCATGTCCCTGGAGGCCTGGAAGGCCAGGTGCCACAGTGAAAAGGGGGACCCTCAGGCTCTTGATTTCAGTCTCCGGGACCGGCAGCTGACATGAGGGCCAAACTGGCTAGCAGGAGACCGCCAAAGGCCTCATCCTGCTTCCGCTTCTGGGTCTCGATTCAGCCGCACACCTTTGGAAAGCCTCAGCCGATCTAGCCAAAAAAAGGCTGTAGGATCGGGACGCCACTGAGCCACTTTTCTCTGGCCTTTGATCATTGACTGGCTGAACGATGGCCCTTTCCTTGTCCTGAAGGAGGCGGGGAATCCTACGGCTCCTGTTTTGAGGACCAGAGTCTTGGAGTGGTGAACCCCGCTGGGGTCACACCAGTGTTAGGGTCCCACAAGAGCCCACTCGGTTTTACCGAGTCGAACGGAGGGCATCCCCGGTGACGCAACGGCTTAAGCGCAGCACTCGGAAGCTAGGCAAAGCCACTGCGGTGCGAGGTGCTTACCCGGCCGGCCTGGGAGATTCCCACGTGGCGCAGCAGACCTCTCCTGTCTCGCCTGCTGCTCCCCTCGGCAGGGGACTTCAGTCGAGCTGCCTGTTCTGCTCCCCACTCTGTCTCTGGTGAATCCCCTCACCACTCCACACCTCTGGCCTACACGCCAGCTGCTAGGTATAAATAAATACATCTTGGAAGAAAAGAGAGGAGAAGTCTGCTGTATTTTCAGAACAATCTCAACACCTGTCATTCACCGGGAAAAGGTGCAACAGTTGCACGAGAATGCTTCCTCCACGGTATCACCAGACCCAAACGGTCTCAATCTGTTTCTCACCACGGCAACAGTTTTGATCAGCTGTCTTAACAGTCCTTTTTGGACAAAACTTCCACTCTTTCAGAATGAATTTGTCATGGAACTGACAAACTTACGGGTCTTGGCAAAACACTTGGCATCGGAGAGTGACAAGGATTTGAAGGGTGGGTCTCTATGTTTGGACAAGTGTTAGCAAAGCGAATTGAATGCGTTTATTGTTGTTTTTTTTTCCCAGGGAACCAGCGGATAGTCTTTAGGACGTGCATTAGGTGACATGATCTGAAATTTTCGTTTCCATACAATAAGGAGCAAAATGTCAACCGGAGAGCTGAGTCGCTCTCCATCAGGTGACTTTGAGTGCTCAACAAATTTTCATTCCTAGACATAGCAGAAGCTTAGTCTGATACGAGATTTCACCACCATTCACTCAATGATGCGGAGGACAGAGTTATGATACAGACACTGAGGGGAGCTTTAGCTTGTCTGAGGATAAGAAGTTCAAACAACAGAGTTGCAGAGGAAACAATTTCAGATACCAGAGTTCTTGCAGGCAAGCACAAGGTAGATTCGGGCGAGCAAGAAAAGTCAGAGAAACCAAACGAAATATGTATTCCCTGTACACAGGTCAGTCTCAGCAACTCCTCCCTGCAGCTTAGCAACCATCTCGATGTCTGTGTGTCTGTGTGTGTGTGTGTTGGTGGGTTTTGCCAGGACCAAGGAAGGAAAAATCAATGAGGGTGCTTACCTGGGGCACAAAGGAACTTCTGGCAGGGAAAGGGAATCGTGGTTTAGTCCTTTTAGAAAAGAACTTCATCAAAAGCATTTTATGTACACACACACACACACACACACACACACACGCACGCACACACACACATTCGTGTCTGTTAACTGAGACCAGCAATTTGCTCTTTTTGACAACTTCAAGTTGTTGTTTTTGGTCTTTGTTTGTGTGTGTGTGTGTGTGTGTGTGTTTGTTAAATGTGAAGTCATCAAAACATCCCGTCAGTGTATTAACTCCCCACATTCTCAATTGAAGGCATGCATGCTTGAATCCAACCGTTCCGTTTGGAAGTCGGCTGTCTTTTACAGATTTACAGGCAGTGACTTTCCTCCAGTTTGCAACCTACATAATCAGACATGTCACTTCTTTCTTTTACCATTATCTTCTATTCAGAAATAATATTTGTTTTGACAAAGCTTTCGTATTGGGGCAGAAAATGTCTTCCAACTCTGAAATTCAACATTTAGAGCAAAGACTTATTAGGCGATGACTTTTCTCTGAAAGGTAACTTACACAGTCAGGTCTGGTGGTCAGGAGCACGCCAGCATGCTCCCAGGGACATGCCTGAAGGACAAGTCATGGAGCAGGTTTGCAAGGCAAGATTATGCTGCTCAGGGAGTAGTCCACTTGCTATTTATTAGCAGTAATACACAAGCCTGATTGATTATATGACAATAACAGGGTCCTGGGGAAACAAAGGGTAATCAACTTTATGGGGAATGGGTGCGGAACATGTCAGCCATGTATACAGGGAGGACTTCCTGTGCTGGTACTTATTGTGATTTCTGAGCTACTCCCAGACCACCTCAGACCATGGCTGCACAATCAGTGAACAGCTACGAAGGCATTCCTGGCTGCCTCAGCCATTGTCTTAAGGGAGTCATGCAAGAGTGCCTTTTCCACTTATTTCACACACACAACACACACACATGTGCATTGAGAGGCCATATACACAGGTGAAAATGGTAGAGAGGCTGCATATCCCCCCTTTTTGTTTATAGAGCAGAAGGGGAGAATGAGGGTGAAGTGTAATGGAGGGTCATCCGGTAAATCATCATTGATTGTTGTTCTTGTCTGCGGAAGTGAGCACAGTGGCAGCACCAGCGTCCTATTATAAAGACAAGGAAAATAACAAAGAGACATAAGATAATCTGAATAAGAGTATGGATAGTAAGGATGGGCCACCAGGTGTGGGAGTATGCCAAGGAAGAAAAGTTCAGGAGACCACCAATAGTGTGTTGTGATGCTTCTTGCTGAATTTTATGAAGTTGGAGAAGAAGTTTAGTTTGTAGTTCTTGGACAGAAGTATGTAAAGGAGAACTAAATGACTGAAGCAGGTCTTGTTTTTGAGATATCCAAGAAAAAGAAGTGAGATTATTAGCAATGAGATTGGTGACACAAAACCGGTTATAACTGGTGTCACATTGGAAGAGAGAGACCGCATCCATAAAGACTGCTTGTATTTGCCAAGCCATAGCATGGCAAATTCTAGGGTGTCGAGCCAGGCAGGAATCTGTTTATCTATACAGGCCTGTGCCAATAACTCTTCAGTGGTATTGGTCATATATTTATGAACTTCATTAGCTGTTTCAAGAGATTTAGTTAAAGCAGATGCAGTCAAGACTGAGTAGCAGCCAGAGAAACAAGGAAAATAATTCCAGCAACCAAAGAGGCTAAAAAGTGATGAACTCTTTTGCAATGATCTAGAGCATGAACCAGTTGAGCTAAGAGGGATCTGCCCTCCCAGGGGCATGTAAGGTTAACAGGAACCCAAGTCTGTCTCTATTGTTTAATAAAAAAGAGAATGATTGTGAAGGTAGTGATTGTCAATACAGGGGATAATAAGTGTGGCAGCTGGAAAGGTAGTACTACCACCAGAGAGGGGTGGTAGGTAAGGGGTTAACAAGAATAGATATGGACAGGAGGTACAGACTCGGGTATAACTGAAAGTATTTGTGAGATTCCATAGAAATTTGCCCCAAGTGAATTGGGCCAGGCCATGACATAGGACGTAGGGGAAGTCTGGAGTAGCTGCTCTCCAAATCTTTATCTTAAGAGGAGAGCAAAAGGAATGGTTGTTACAGCAGAGTCATAAGACAAGACCAGCAAAGCCTGGATTCCATGAAGGATGGGAGTGCTGGTAAAAATAGGGAAGAGTCTAATTCCAGGTCTTACTTTGCCATGTTTTATTTTTATCCATAACCAGGAAGACTTAAGGGCCCCAATTTTGCAAGGAGCAAGTTTTAAATAAAGCAGTTTCTGCGCAGAAGGTGGATCTGTAAACTTCCCAGTGAAAATCATTGTCACCATGAGCCATTTTTTCCGTGGTCGATGGCAAATAGGAATTGAAGGGACCTGGAGTGGGTCATAGTTAAGTTTAGGGCCAAAACTTCCTATCACACCGTGCATAGAAAACACTGGTGATGAATAGTAACAATCTGTGATTCATCAGAGGGGGCTTGAACTAAATTATTCATATACCATTGTGAGGACACAGTAAGTATTAATGGATAGACAAACATAAGGGGTGTTCTGGACTAGGAATTGTCCAAGGGGAAGTAATAGTATGAGTAGGATATTCTGTTAAAGAGCCTGGGATCTCTGACCCACCTATATGAAGGGAGTCATTAGATCCAATAGGGGGTTCTGGGTCTCCCCACTGACAATGTGAAAGACAGGGGGATTGATAACATGTCCATTTTACTTGAGCCTCAACAGTAGGAATGAAAAGGAGGAGCAGAAGAAGGGTACACAACAAAGGGTTAGCTGTAATGCAAGAGAGGAGAGAAAGAAATAGATTTTCAGAGGTGCAGGGTACTCCCTGTTTGCCGAGTAAATTTTCAGCATTAGTGGTTAGCCTTTGATGTGACCCCAGATGAGTTTTTTTGCTGGCATGGTGAGCCCTCGTCATCTTTGAGAAAGCTGATCAATCTTTGGTTGAGTTGTCATCTTTATTTTCTTGAACTGAGGAAATGGGTTTTTTCAGTACATCGTGCTAGCTCATGGTAAGGTTTGATGCACCGGGCTGGTGCCCACTGGATGTCCTGGGGAGACATAATGCCAGCATACCCTCTCCCCCATGTGATCAAAGGAACTGGTCCTTGCCAGACTGGATTTTAGGAGTCTTACATAAAACCAAAGGTTTTTCTTCTATTTTTTTTCCTCTGGTGGAGTCAGGAAGTGATGGTGGACAGGAGAATCTGAAATAGAATTTCGTGTGGTTATCTGTAAATGATTTAGTGTAGACAGCCTTGTTCAACTGTGTCTGGGGTGTGTTCAGAGGGGCTGAATTCTCCCCTTTTTGTTTATGGAGGAAAAGTTTAAGTAAGCCATTAGTTCATTCCACGATGGCCTGACCTGAGGGTTAAAGGGAACAGTGGTGACATGCCCCAGGTACAAAGGAAGGAAGGAAGGAAGTGAAAGTGCGAGACTTGTAAGCAGGGACATTGTCTGTTGTGGAAGGGGCAGACCATGACTGCAAAGCTAGAGAGGAGATGACAAATAATGAGGGCAGCCAGAATGAAGACAGCCAGAATGAGAGGAAAAAATATCAATAGATACGTGGACATGGAGCAATCTGCTGAAGGGTGAATAATGAGTGACGTCCATTGCCAGAATTTGTTGGCATGTAGTCCCTTTGGATTGACATTGGAAGGAAAAGTTGGGCCAGAATGTTGACAGATCGGGCAGGAACATACTATGTCATGGGCGTGGGAGAGAGGAATAGTGAATGAGCAGGCCAGACTGCGAGCACCCTGGTAAAAAAATGAATGCCAGGTTATGGGATCTGAAAAGACATTGAAAGCTGAAAGAGCGGTATTAGTGTCTGAATTGCCTAGAGAGAATTGTCCGGGCTGGCCTGAGTGACTGCCAATGTGAGCAATAAAGAGATGGTATGAACAGTGATGTAGAAGAGTCTGTAGAGAAATTAAAGAGGACAGAAGGTCATCATCAATATTGGAATTGAGGAGAGTGGTGGAGATGTCACTACTGTGGGATCCCCAGCCCCCACCTTTGTTCCAGAGATGTAGTTTGGTGCCAAGTCCTAGGTGAGGCAGGGACCCTCTTCCAGGACAAAAGTCTCGGTATGAAGATATCTGCTGAAAACAGCAGGCAGACATTATGGCAAGATTAGCATAACCAGCCTGACCACTTCAACAGGAAGTTAACTGTGAATAGAATTAGAGGTAGGATTTTTTAAAAATATTTTTTATTATTTGTATCTTTTACATTATAGTGTATTCCCCATGGGTTATCCACCACCGATTCACCCATGAACCTGTGTGTTTATTGCAGCACTGTTTGCAATAGCTAAGGTATGGAAACAACCCAGATGCCCAAAAATAGATGATTGGATCAAGAGGTAGGATGTTTTGAGGCATAGCAACTTCCACGCCCCCCCCCCAGGGGAACTTCCCCTATTCCCTGCCCCCTAGCTTGTGTGAAACTATGATGCATCCCCAATACACATCCCCACCATACACCTTCCTTCCTACTGCCCACCTTCCTGGCATCTAAGGCCTTCTAATAAAAGTGTGAGACTGGGCCAGGAATGTGGCCATTTCTCCAGAGATGTGAGCTTTGAGGCTGCATCTCCAGAGGGGTTGTCCCTCTAGGTGACCCTTTCTCTTTCTCTCACTACTTCGACTCTTGAGTTGTTCTTTCTTCACCCCATGTCTCCTGCAATGTTATTGTCCCATGAGGTGACAATGTACCAAATTAGTAACATAGAGTCTGAAATAATATTGAGGGGTTGTGAGAGAAAAGAGTGGAGTACAAGAAGGGTGACAGCCAGTTCAGAGCACTGTGCTGATTTGTAGGGAGAAGTAAAGACAATTTTCCAGGTGTCATGACTTTGACAGGCAATTACTCCTTGGCCATTATGTGTGGACCCATCAGTGAAGAGGGTGAGTATCTGTGGGATTAGAGAGGAATGTACAATCATGTTCAGCCTGTAAAAGAAGTATCTGTAAGGTCTGAATGTGTTTATCAAAGGGGGAGGAGTCTTTGAAGTTGCCAGCAAAATCTTGGAAGGTGAATTGAAAAGTTTCAGATTGTTGTAACAGCCATTCAATGTCAGTTCTGAGAAAGCTTATATTGAAAGAGACAGGATCATATCCTGAGAGTTGTTGGCAACAAATACGTCATTTTTGGATGAGGCAAAGGCGTTCGGATAAATAGTGGCTATTAGATGTTTAGGCTGTGAAGGAAGGAATAGCCATTCCATAATGCAGAATGGATGGGTTAATTGTTCAATTAAGGTAGTAAGAGAGTGAAGAGTATTTAAAATAAAAAGAGAAAGGCCCACGGTGGGATCACATGTGTCCAGGTAGCTTCTTGAAGGCGAGTGTTGAGGAATTGTAATTGGTGTTGTGCCTCATGGGTAAGTGTTTGAAGGGAAGCTGGGTTGGCACCCTCTTTAAGGAGATCAAAAAGAACTGATAAAGTATAGGTGGGGGTACCTAGCACAGGGCAGAGGCAATCAACATGACCCAAAAACAGTTGGAGAGAACAAAGGGAGAGAACAGGGGGAATATGTTAGGCAGGTGTCTTATACACAACTTGTGAATATAATAATTTATATTCTAAATATGAGTAAGGTGTGGTGGTCTGAATTTTGTCTGGGTGCAATTGTCTCACCTGGTATAGTCTGGCAACCATGTCCAGTAAGCGAGATTGCACAAAAAAGGCAGTAGATGCTGCAATTAAAATATCATCCATGTAATGATAAACCATACACTAGAGGAATTGTTGATAGATCTGTGGTAAGGCTGCAGCGACGTAAAGTTGACATGTGGTACAGCTATTCAGCATACCCTGAGGAAAGAACTTCCATTGAGAGCAGCTGTCCATTGTTACCAGTCACAATGGAGAAGGCAAACCTTTCCTTATAATCTGGGTGGAGAGGAATGGTAAAGAAATTATCATTTAGATTAATAACATCAAGGGAATATGCAGAAGGTATCATAGCAGGATTTGGGATACCCAGTTGTAGGGCACCTATGGGATGCATGTGCTCATTAATAGACAGTAAATCATGTAAGAGTCTCTATTTACCTGACTTTTTGGGAATGCAAAAAATAGGTGTAACCCAAGGACTATGTGAGGGCTCAATATGTCCAAGAGCTAACTGTTCATCAATTAAAAGTTGAAGCTGATGTGATTTTTCCCCTTTAATGGGCCACTGTTCTACCCAGATAGGGGGACCAGGTAGCCACTTAATCTTGAGTGGACGTGTAACAGTGGCCCCACCTAAAAATGTGACCCAATGGAAACACGCCACTGAGATAATAAATCTCGGGCCCCAAAGGGTTACAGGAAGGGGCAACACAAAGGATCAGCAAAAAGCCATTTTTCCATCAGGGTCAAAACATTGATGTAAAGTTGTGCTCCGTTGAGCTATAGTGGCTCCTCCTATACCCAACAGGTAATCACAGGCTTGTTGAGTATCCCAAGTTGGGGGGCCAGTCTTTGGTGGCTATTATTTATTCATTTATTCATTCATTCAGTCATTCATTTATTTTTGCATACAAGCTGGGGTATAAGCCAGAGGTGTGGGGAGGTGAGATGGTTCACCAGAGACAGAGTAGGGAGCAGAACAGGCAGATTGACCAAAATACACTGCTGAGGGGAGAAATGGGCAAGGCAGGAGAGGTCTGCTGCTGGGCATTGAACTCACGCTGCAGCTGCCAACAGCTCCACAGCACTGCACTTAACCTGTTGCGCCAACAGGGATGCCCTAGTGGCTATTATTGAGATATCAGCCCCTGCATCTATTAATCCTGAAAATGATTTTCCCAGTATAGGAACTGCTGAGGATGGGTGACTAGTCTGAATGGCAGCAGTCCAAAAGGCCTGTTTTTGTGCATTATTAAAGGCATTGTCTTTTAAGTCCTGGAACTGCGTAATGAATAGACAAACAGGGATTTGTGTAAATTGAACAATTTCGGTGTGAGGGGAAATAGTAGTATATTTATGAGACACAAGCATTATTTTTTTAAAAATATTTATTTATTTATGCATACAAGCTGGGGTACAGGTCAGAGGCATAGAGCAGCAAAAGGGTTCACCAGAGACAAAGTGGGGAGCAGCACAGGCAGATAGACGGAAATACACTGCTGAGGGGAGCAGTGGACCAGGCAGGGGAGCAGTGGACGAGGCAGGAGAGGTCTGCCATGCCATGTGGGAATCTCCCCAGCTGGGCGTTGAACTCGCGTCACTGGTGCCGACAGCTCCACAGCACAGCACTTAACCTCTGTGCCACCTGGGAGTCCCTAAGCATTATTTTTATTTCTCCAATAGAGCTGAGTTAATGATCCCAGGAAGCACAAAAATGCCATCCTGAGTGTTGCTGCATTGACCTAACACCAGTCCCACATATCCTTTTGGTATGGGCCTGAATATGCCAGCATGGTCAAGTTGAACTTCCCCAACTACATCTAGAATTAGTTCATGTGGCAAGCTTAAATCCAACCTGGCGCTTTGCTTGGAGACTGCAATTAAATAGGGAATGGAGCTTGGGTACCTTGCTGGGAGGAGGCGGGCCCCAGGGTGGTGCCTGTACATTCCATGATTTATTGGCTCCATGATTTATTTGTTGGGTGCCAGGGATCACACCCCTCTGTCTGTTTCCCGAAAGCAGCTTTCCATCTTTATCAGTACTAGAGTGACAGTGACTGGCCCCATGACATTCTCTTTGGAAACAGGGACATTTATTTTTGGGAGGAGTGTATTTGGAACCGATTTGGTTAGTGGCAGGGCAACTTTTTCTGAAGTGACTGGTTTGTCCACATCTAAAACAAGCAGCAGAAGTCTGTAAAGCAGCTGCAAGTACAAGAGCTTTATGTGTTTCAGTTCCAATATTTTGGCAAGCCTGTAGCATTTTAGTTATAGCGTGGGGCTTCCCCAGAAGTGGTGCAAGAACCCTTTTACAGCCTGTACTAGAATTTTCATAAGCCAGTTGTAGGGTAAGGGCATTTTTAGCTTCATTATTGTCAACTTGATTGCAATTTGGAATCTGTCAATAAAGGTTAGATAAGGCCCAGAGGCTCCCTGAGTAATGGCAATAAAAGAGCCATTGGAGTACTTTGGTCGGCTATACAAGACCATGCCCAAACAGCCTCATTTGATATTTGAGAGAGGACAGGGGCATCCAAAGTAATTTGGTCTTTTATGGATGAGTATGGTCCTTCACCCATGTAACATGTCTGAGTCAACAGGTATATTATTTTTTTAATATATATTTTTATTGTTATTTATATCTTTTACATTTTGTATTCCCCTTGGGTAACCCACCACCAATTCACCTGTGATCCATATCCGTGGTCCCTTGACTCGGCCCGCGAGTCCATATCAACGCTGCACCTGAGGAGGAAGCAGGGAGCAAGGGACAGGGGTACGCGAGAGAGTGGAGACAAGTCAAGAGGTCTGATCAAGTCTCGTTTATTGTTCCCAGGGGAAGAGCATAAATAGGGTGAAACTCACGGGGAGGTAACATTAGATAATGCAGGGTGGTCCAAGGTCGGGGAT
>PVIJ01021792.1:0-17665 GCA_004024925.1 Scalopus aquaticus
CAATTAGCCTTAAATTTTAGCCCCAACTCCTTGAGGACAATGTCATATGTCCTGATGCTTCTCAGGCACACCTGCTCACAATGAGGGGGACAGGACCACAAGCAGGCGCTGGCCTGTCCTTCATGGGGGCCTGGGTCTGGGCCTCTGTCCTGGGGAGTCACTGGGTGTGATGATGGGGAGGGGAGGGCAGTTTGCACCCTAGACCCATGTGCTGGGAATGGAGGTGCTCTGAGCAGAATGGGTCTGGGGTATGGGTTCCACAGGTTGGGAAGGGTGTAAGGATTTTTTTCTCCAATAAACCTCATGGTCTCTAACAGCACAGAGGCTTCCAGAAGCTCTGAGAGGAGCCAGGTCTGTCCTCCTTGGTTTCAGGGCCTAAGGAGTCAGCAGGAAGGGCCCCCAGACACTCATGTGATGACACAGCTAAGAGTAGTCACTGAGCTGTAACTGGGGGGGCGGGGGGATGACAATTGCTCAGTGAGGGGTTTGTGGTGTTTCAAAAGTCACCTGTCAAAAATGTGAAATACCTTTCCCTTCATTTTTTGCTTTTGATTTATTTGTATCAGAAACACTTGTCAGTTATTAATTCATTTCACTCCACTAATATTTATATATTATGTGTTATGTGCTGTGAATAAAATAGACAGATTCACTGTATTCGGACAACTGCTTTCTTGCAGGAGACTGTGAATACAAATGTAACAAAAGCATTAAGCCCCCACCTGTTGAGGGGCTGAGAGGAGGGATAGGCAGGGGCAGGTCAGGCAGCAGGGGAGGGAGGGGTGTGTGGGGGTGCAAGAGGGTGGTCCTCAGGAAAGGGTAGTGTCCCAGGACCTCACCCCCACCTCAGGCCAGAGAGAGCCAAGACACCCAGGACTACGAATCCCAGAGTGCCATCATCACCGAAGAAAGGATACGGAGGACTGAGGGAGGAGTTAAGGAGAGGTTTTGGGACTTAAAAAACAGACCTGGGGGTTTGGGGAGGCCTATTGGTCTGTGGTGTGGTTCATTTTTTCAGTTTGACCAGACCAGATTGTGGTCTCCATGCAGCATGTAGTTTCCAGTTGATCTGTAATGCATTGCTTACAGCACGAGTAACTTCAGAAACAAATGCAGGCCCATTATCACTCTGGATGGAATCGGGCAATCCGAAGCAAGGGATTATCTCTTTTAGCAGCTGTTTAGCCACCTCTGAAGCTTTTTCTGACTTGGTGGGGAAAGCTTCCACCCGCCCTGAGAACGTATCCACAAAAACCAGTAGGTATTTGAAATTGCCAGTTTTTCTATGCATTTGTGTGAAATCCACCTGCCAGTCTTCAATTGGGCACTTGCCCCGATATTGAACCCCGATGGCTTTAGGGTGAGAATCAGTCTTGGGATTATTCCTGGCACATGAACTGATAAACCGTGAAAGAAGACGGTCTCCTAGGACTACACCCTATAATCTGTGCCACCATAGATATGGTGGAATAAAATTAAAAGGGGGGATTGAAAGAGGGTGGTCCTCAGGAAGGGGGAGTATCCCAGGACCCACCCCCACCTCAGGCCAGAGAGAGCCAAGAAATTTAGGACTACGAATCCCAGAATGCCATCATCACCGAAGAAAGGATACTGAGGACTGAGGGAAGAGTTAAGGAGGGGTTTTGAGATTTTAAAACCAGACCTGGGGGGTGGGGGGGCTGTTGGTCCGTGGTATGGATTGACGAGTTTTTCCTGAGTAGGCGAGAAAAGTCCAGCTTAGCGAAAGTGGTAGGACGTTTTTACCAATTTATTTATCTTTTCTTTTCCCTTTTTGTAAATAAATCTTTTTATTAATTTTATTGTGTGTGCCTGCATTTGAGTTTTTAAGTCTCTTTCAAGCGCATGGGTGAGAACACAGACAGGCACCCCACGGGGTTACCCTGTAACAGGGGCAGCTGTGTCCATCAAGGGGGTCAGTGTAGATAGTGGGATGGACCAAAGTCCTGGAGAGGGGGTGTTGGGAGTGAGGGTCCCAAGGAGAGAACAGCCTGTGGGGGGCTGGGTGGTGCTGGGTATGCAGGGACAGAGGGGTGAGGATCAGCCAGAGCAGAGGGAGAGGGAAGGAAACAGAAGTGGGGGTCAGAGGCCTGGGAAGGGGTCACTCTATGGAACTGGGGGTAATGTGGGGCTGGGGACCCTGCCAGGCTGTGAGCAGAGCAGGACCTGGTTCAGCTCCCAGGGGAAAGGGGCCCAGCCTGGGGGTGGCAGGAGAGACTAGTCTGTGTGTCTCCAGGTGAGAGAGGGGGCTCAGGCCAGGCTGGGGCAGCACAGGTGAGAAGTGGGTCTTTGGAGATGCAGGGGGCTCCTGAGGACAGCACAGGCCTGTCCTGCCCTTCAGGGCCTCTTCAGGCCATGGGCTCTGGCTAAGGAGCAGGCTGGGGGAAACTTTTTCTTCTTTTTTATTTTTTTAATTGAGGTGACATTAATTTACACACTGTATAGATGTTAGGCGTGCAGCTTCTCACCCAGCTACTGTGCATTTCTCACATACCCGCTACCAAAAGTGCAATCACAGTCCTCCCCCACCTATTCCCTACACCTCCTTCCCCTATTGTGACTGCTCTTGTGTTGTGTTTGTTGACTGCTTTTTTTCCCTTCCTAGTCCACAAATCACATGGTATTTGCCTTTCTCAATTTGACTTAGCATAATTCCCTCAAATTCTATCCATATAGTTGAAAATGGCAAGATTTCATCTTTTTTAATCTCAGTACTAGTCCATTGTGTATCTGTGTATGATATATATAAATATCTCACATTTTGTTAATCCATTCATCTGTTCTCCAGGACTTGGGTTGTTAAATATTTTGGCTATTGAGTAAGTGTTTTCATGTTCTTCAGGTAAATATCCAGAAGTGGAAATACTGGATCATGTTGTCTCCTTTTTTTTTTTTTTTTTTTGAGAATCCGTCCAAAATGGCGGCACCAATTACATTCCCAACAATAGAGCACAAGGGTCCTTTATACCCTGCTCCGCACAAAATTTATTTCGTGACTTTAATAATAGCCATTCTTATTGGTGTGGTAGGAAATCTAATTGATTTTTTCAAATATTGAGCCATCATTGTGCTGTTGAGATGAATCCCGCTCAGCCATGAGTTGTGATCCTTTTTAATGTGTATTTGAATTCGGTCTGCTAAGGTCCTGTTGAGGATTTCTGCATCCATGTTCATCAGGGATATTGGTCTGGAGCTTTCTTTTCTCTGTGATGTCCTTCTCTGCTTTTGGTATCACGGGCATGTTGGCCTCATGAAATGGGTTTGGCCGTGTTCCCTCTTCCTCTGTTTTTTTGAAGAGCTGAGAAGTCGGGGATTAATTCATCTTTAAAGATTTCATAGAAGTCACTGAAAATGCCTGGTCCTGGGCTTTGTTTTTGGAGAAACTTTTGATTACTGCTTCCATGTCTTTGCTTGTAGTTGCTTTGCTCTGAATCTTCCTGATTCTGTCTCAGAAGATTGTATACATCTGAGAATTTTTCAGTTTCTTCTAGGTTATTTGAGGTTATTCAGTTATTGATATATAGATATTTAGTATTGTCTTATGATCCTCTCCATTCCTGAAATGTCTGTTGTAACTTCTCCACTTTTGTTTCTTATTCTCCTTATTAGAGTTTTTGTTTATTTTTTCCTCCTTGAAAGCCTAGCAAGAGATTTGTTTATTTGTTCATTTTTTTTCTAGAACCAGCTTTTGGTTTCATTGATCTTTTTTTGGTTTGTTTTTGATTTGTTTCATTTATTTCTGCTTTAATTTTATTTCCTCCTACTGTCTTTTGGCTTCATTTGTTCTTACTAGATCTTGTAGGTATAGGGTTAGATTCTTTAGTTGAGCTCTGTCTTGATTCTAGGTGTGGCCTGCACTGCTGTATATTCCTCTCTGGGTACTGCTTTTGCTGTGCCCCTTGACAGGCTGTCATTTGTCCATATTTTTAAATTTCTTCTTTGCCTTCTGCCTAAACCCAATAGACATTTGATAGTGTGTTGTTCAATCTCTATATATTATTTTTCCCCCTGGTTTCTTTTTATGGTTGATTCTAGTTTGATACCATTGTGATCAAAGAGATACTTATATGATTTCAGTCATCATGAATTTATTGGCACTTCTTTTGTGAGCCAACAAGTGGTTTATTCTGGAGATTATTCCATGGTTCACTTGAGAAGAATATGGAGTGTGGTGCCCTATAAATGTCTATTCAGCCCTTGTGGTCTAATGCCTCACTTAAAGCAACACTTTCCTTGTTGATTTTCAGTCAGGGGGATGTGTCCTTGATGAAAGTGGGGTGTTGAATTCCTTCACCACTAATGTGTTGCTGCCAATATCTGTTTTCAGATTTCTTAATAATTGCCATATATATTCTGATGCTCCTTTGTTTGGTGCATGTGTATTGATGAGTGTTCTGTCTTCCTGATGTAGGAGTCCTTAATCATATGATGTTCATCCCTGTCTCTTGTTACCTTTGTTAGCTGGAAGTTTATTTTATCTTATATGGCAACCCCTGCAATTTTTTGGGTGCCCCATTTTCTTGTGTTTTATCCTAAGAACTTTTTCTATCCTGTCTCCTGGAGACAGCATAAACTTGAGTTTTGTTTTTTGGTGCAACCAGTCACTCTGTGCTTTTCTGTTTGGTAAATTCAATTCATTTACATAATGGGAAATTACATGGTGATATACTACTGCCCTTTGTCTTCAGTCAAATCCAGCCAAGAAAGGTGTGTATCTGGAGAGGGTGGCGATGGCTCCAGGGTCACTGCCTCATAGGTGCCCTGGTCAATTAGCAGGATGGTGTCGGGCAGGAGGCCCAGACATGGGAGCCAGGCGTCTGGGGTTCAGACCTGAGCACTGCCATACCCCCCCAGTCTCCATGTCATTGTTTCTAAAGGCAAGTGGGAGAGGGGTGTCATGACAATATCAATACTCAATTCACAGAGTGGTGGTGAGGAATCTCCGAGGTCACACAGAGAAAGTAACTGCCGAAATCACAAGTTGCCTTCCATTAGCACCTCCTTTCTTCACACCATCTCCAGCACAGTGTCTGCAGGGTCACGTGGGCACAGCGGGGGCTGTCCAGCAGCCTGGAGCTGTGAGCAGGGCTGGTTCTGACCACCTGCAGGGAGTGGGACCCTGGAGCCCCAGAATTAGCCCCCCAGGGCTGCTCCTCCAGGGAGCACAGGCCTTGTTCTCCCCTCCTCTAGGCTCCCTGAGTCTCCCTGCCACCCCAGCATTGGGGAATAGGAGGGATGTTCTGGGCATCCTCCTAATCATCTGTCCTCTCCTCTCTCTTCTTCATAGCCTGAGTGCGTGTTTAAGTTACACCAGCCCTGCAAGGACAGCAAAGGCCCCAAATGAAAGTAGTTTCCTGGTCAGTCACAGTGCCACCCCCTCTGCAATCCACCAGGTGAAACAGAAACTCTCTCAGTCTGCCAGCCAGAGCCCCATGTCACCCACACAAACCTTCCCCCTCACAGTATCCCCCATACTGACCCTTCCTAGCCCCATGTTCTCTGATTCTCCCAGTCACTCCTTTCGTTCCCCATCCCCTCATCCCCATTTCATCCTCTGCTCCATTTCCAGGAGCCTCCCCATCTTCCTAGCCATGCCCTGGGGGCTCTCCTTGGTCTCTTCCCTCATTCAGGGATGGAGAATCTTTCAAATATATATATTTATTATTTTCTTACATCGTGGTTCATCTTTCTATAGTTATTGTTCCCCTTAGGTGTGGCCCTCCCACCAATAATCCACCGTGTACCACCTCCCAGCTCCCTGTCTCTCCCCTGCTCCGATCACTCCCACTACCCCCCTGCAAGCCAGATATCCATGGTCGGCCCCGGACCTTGTCCTTTTCCTGGAACTTGTCCTTTTCCTGGGCGAAGACCTGGACTCCTGGGGAGAATTTAAGGTTGATTCTCAGGAGGAGGTGCTTTTGCCCTTGGAAGCAGAAGCAGAAACAAGTTATGGAGACTCTGGAGTCCAAGGTTCCCTTCCAAGACTGAAGGAACCTCTATATTTGGGGTATCTGCCCATAATCTAGGAGCTGTTATGACATGGAAACCTGGTTCGGTCCTTGGTCCACAGTCTGACTAAGAAGAAAATTTGAGGATTTCTGAGTCAAAATAATTATTTATACTTATCTAACTGTCCATCTAAAATTGGTGCATTTTATTTCATGTAAAGATCTTAAGAAATAAAAGAGAGAAGAAAGAAGACAAAGTAAATATACTATAGATAATTAAAAACAGAGAAGTCATTGCTAGCAGTTCTGCCCGAAAAAATTTTTTAAGGAATTCTTACAGGCCGAGGGAAATGACAAAGATAATAAGCTACACATTTATACAATAACTAACGAAAGAGACACACATAATACTCTTTTTTTGTAGATTTGTCTTAATTTATTGAACAGATATGACTGCTTAAATTTTTATATTATAAAGTTTTATTTGGCTTAAATGTACTTTGGTTTAATATATATTACAATATTAGCATTAAGGTGGTTAAATATTAATGTAAATTTCCTATATTTTATGGGCTGTAGTTCAATGAAGTAGATTTTAAAAAGTTAAAGATAGATATAAACACAATAAAAATATTGAAATAAATATCTCTAAAGCCACATGAAGAATTAATCTCACAGAAAAAACATTTGCTTGAATCAAAGAAAGATAGAAAAGATGCAGTGGAATAAAAAAGGTGTAAGACAATTAAAAAGTTTTGAGAAACTTCAACATTATTTTCCACAGGGCCTAGAACAGTCCACATTCATGAGGGTCATTTTTTTAAATAAATATTATTATTTTAAGATTGTAATTTATGGAAAACTTGTAAATTGGTACAGAGTTCCTGGAATTCTCACACACATTTCCCCTGTTGCGAGCATCTTATATCACTATCTTATTTGCACAGCTAATGAGGCAATATGGATATGCTATTCATAAAGTCCGTGCTTTATTTAGATGTCATTAGTTTTTCTTTTTGTATTCCAGGAGCCCATCCTGATACCACACTAAGTAAAAACCCTGATACCACACTAAGTAAAAACCCTGATATCACACTAAGTAAAAAGCCTTCCTAAGGCTCCTCTGGCTGAGTCAGTGTTTTGCAACCAGCCCAGGCTGGGTAGGTTCATTGTTGGTTCTCGCAGAGGAAAAGATAATGTGGAGCCTTCGGTAGGGTTACACAGGCCTTACGGCTGACTCAGGGGGCAGAGCAGCTTCTCTCTCGGTATTTCTGCCTCCTGTCTCTGGAGTTCTGTCTCCTGTCGTCTCGCCCCAGAGTGGTCTCTCATAGCTGTGTCTTGTCTCAGAGTGACCTGCCCTCTTAGCCCTGGCCTCTGGGCACAGCCCCCACACTTACATGGGCGCACCCCCTGCCCCCCGGGCCCAGGTGTCCATGAACATGGGCACCGCATTCTTCGGGCCCGGGCATCCTCCCTAGCAGTGGGAGGGAGGGAAAACGCCTGACTTTTAGCTCATTTACTCTACAGTCAGTCTCAGACGCTCCTCGGTTTTGATGATCTTGACATTTAGGGGAGTCCTGCTCAGGCATATTGTAGAAGGGCCCTGAAACTGATTTTGGTTGACTGGGGTGATGGGTTTGGAAGACACAGAGATGAAGTGTCGTTCTCAAGAACATATTGATAGTGGGGTTAACAATCTGTCCCTGATCCTCACTGACGGTGTCACCTTCCCCACCTGGCTGAGGTGGGTTCTCCCACTTATTCCTGTGAAGTTCTTTCTTTTCTATGACCCTTCCCACAAGTCAGTCTTTGGAAAGGCCACTATGTGCAGCCCACACTTAGGGGTGCTGTGCTATAAGCATTTGTTTCGAGGTTTTGTGTAAACATGTTTTCAAATGGGTTGGGTAAGTACTCAGAAGAAAGATCAACAGGCTTTAGGGTGAGTCTGCATCTAACTTTATGAGAAACTTCCAAACATCTTCCACAGGATGTGTTATTTTGCATTCTTCTATCAGTGAATGGGGGTCCCTGTAGCTCTGCATCCTGCTCACCACCTAGAGCAGGTGTCCCCCCCTTCTCTGAGGTTTCACTTTCCAAGGTTTCTGTTTCTGCAATCAGCCAGGATCAAATATTCTATGTATAATGATGTATCTGGAGGACATACCATTACATAACTTTTCTACAGTATATGGCTATAATTGTCCTATGTATTTTTTCCAAAGAGGTGTATATATACATAATTTTAATAGTCCAATACTTACAGAAAACTTGTGAAGACAGAGGTTCCCAGTCTTCCATGTTCCCCATTTCTTGAATCTCAGAGACAAGCTGTTTTACTTCTTTTAGTTGATTCTCTACTTGTTAGTTCGGTGCCTCCAAACACCATCTACCAGGACTCTGTTGAGTTTTATGTCTCCTCTTTAGTGAACTGACTCATCTTTCACACAACCTCGTCCTCCCAATATAACAACGTTATAATTTTTTAAAGATTGATTTATTTATGCATACAAGCTGGGGTGTAGGCCAGAGATGTGGGGTGGTGAGAGATTCACCAGAGACAGAGAAGAGAGCAGAACAGGCAGATCAACTGAAGTACCCTGCTGAGGGGAGCAGCGGGCTAGGCAGGAGAGGTCTGCTGCACCATGCGGGAATCTCCCCGGCCTGGTATATAACTCATACAGCAGTGGCTCTGGATAGCTTCATAGTGCTGCGCTTAACCTGTTGGGCCACCAGGGAGGCCCAACAACATTATAATTTTAATTAACTCCATGCTGTGTTTGCATTTACTTTTTTCAGAATATATTATGGCTTAATTTTGGCAAAAAATGTCCTATCATTTGAACAAAACTGATACTTATCTCAGGAGCCAGAGGAGGAAAACATTTTCAGACCAGACCATTGTCAGTTGTTGTTAACCAGAGAAACAGCAAAGTATTGACTGGAATGAGGCCGTGATTTTGCAGATGACCAGTCACTGTCAACCTTCCACAGGCAGGTCCAGCCCCTGAGCCCAGAGGAGAAGGGCTGCACAGGAGGGAGCAGGAGGGAGGGAGCAGGGACGGGACAGAGACCACCCTGTCCAGTATGGAGAGCCCTGGAGCCCTGGACAGGGAGGTTCAGGAAAGCAGGGAAGCGTCTCTCCAAGCCTGAGAGAAAGACTCTGGAGACAAAGTAAACCTGGTTTCTGTTCTGGAAGCTGCAGGGAGCTCAAACCACAGAGTTGGCCTCAGAGGAGCAATGACTGTGAAACTGTCCAGCCCAGGGGTCACTGGGCTGCGTCCACGGGGAGTGTGAATCTTACACTCACGTGAGAGAAGGACAACTGTTTATACCACATGCTCAGTGAGGATCATTAATGTATTTTAATTTGTTCTCTGCTTAGGCCCAAGGAAACAAATTCTCCTCAAATAAGACTGATAAAAATCTAGCTCCAGTGAGTGTCATTTCTGCTAAAACCCGGGAAGTGGGAAGCTGACTGCGGACTGTCCATCTCCTTACAAACAGATGTGTGGTTTGAAGGCTGGGATTTATAATGATTTTTATTTTCATGTCTTCAAAGATCTAAGAAATGTTGGTGATTGCCTTGAAGGTTAAAAGTGAAGATACAAACTGTCTCATGTTTTCTGTTAGTAACTAGCTTTATAATATTAAAGTAATACTCATATACGGGCCTCCCTGGTGGCGCAATGGTTAAACGATGCGCTGTGGAGCTGTCGAGTTCGATGCCAGGCCAGGGAGATTTCCACATGGCATGGCAGATCTCTCCTGCCTCGCCCACTGCTCCCCTCAGCAGTGTATTTCCGTCGATCTGCCTGTTCTGCTCCCCACTCTGTCTCTGGTGAACCCTCTCGCTGCCCCATGCCTCTGGCCTGTTCCCCAGCTAGTATGCATAAATAAATCTTTAAAAAAATAATAAAGTAATACTCATATAAAGGGATTGATATGCTTTGGATGACTTGATAATGGTAAACTATAACTTGAAATCCATTATTTCCTTGTCTTTCATCTAAATGTCACAAGTTTTTTTTCTAGAAAAAATGATCATCTCTTACTCTAATGAAATTATGCCTCAGAAATTGCCTGTGAATACAAGTTTGTTTGACAAAGGTGATAATAAAAATATTTACCATATATACATATGTATGTGTGCATGTATATAAAAATAGCTGTGGAGGTAAAAAAAGAAAAAAAAACAGCTCTACTACTGCTTCTTCTGGTTGACCAGTCCTTTTGTGGATGAAAGGGAAAGGGATTTTTAGATAAATTTATTTGATGGAAAATCAAAGGTGAATAATTTATATTGAGATGATATATCATATATATGGGGTGATGACTTATTTTTCCAGAGTTTTGCACTTATACCCCTAAAAAAAATTATTGTTGAAAATCAAATTCATCAGAATAAATACAGTAGTAGAGCTGGGTGTTTTTTAGAGTAAGAGATGATCATTTCTATTATTTTAAATAATAACAAAAGATGTAAAAAAGAACATTAAAAACAGGCCTCCCTGGTAGCGGAGGGGCTAATTCTCAGCACAGTCACCACTACAGCATTAGTCAGACCCCCAGCAGGGAGCTGGCCCACACATGGCACAGCAGAGCTCTCCTGTCTCTCCACCTGCTCCCCTGAGCAGGGTGTTTCAGCCAAGCTAACTCTGCTGCTCCCAACTCTATCCCTAGTGGATCCTCTCACCCCCTGCACCTCTGGCCTACACCCCAGTTCTTCTATGCATAAGTAAATAAATCTTTAAATATATATATATAAAACAAATTAAGCATAAGGAAAGAAGATTTTATTTAATATATATACTCATAGAATAAGAGAGAGCTCTAGCGTGATTCTTATAGATTCAGGCCACAGGGCGGTGTATGGGGCAGATAGGTTACTATCAGGGATCCTCGACTGCCCCCTTAGTTTTATCCCTGCCTCTCTCACCAGCCATGCCTGGGCCTTGGATATTTGTGACTCATCCAGTTCTCATTCCCCATTGGCTGGAAAGTTTCCAGGGAAGTGACACACCCAGTTAAGTCTCCAGCCACCAGCCTAGACTCAAAAGCTCCCCAGACCGCAAAGGTGCTGGTCCTGAGGCCCCCACCCCTCCTCCTGCGGCTTACCTCCAGGGCCCAGGCCCAGAGGGAGACCTGGGCGTGTGAGTGCAGGATGGGGAGGGAAAGGCTTTGGCGGAGGAGGCTGCTGCCTTAGGTCCCTTTGTCCCCGAATGGCTCCGCCCAGTCCTGGTCCCTTTCTGTCCCTCCCACCTACCTCCTCCTCTGGTCCCCCTGAGTTGCCCCTTCTCGACCCGAAGCCCCTTTTCAATCTCTTGAGCCCCCTCCCTCCCGGAACACTGTCTCCTCTCGGACCCCATCTCCCTGGGACTCAGACCTGCGCAGGGAGTAGGGTCAGCCCGGCTTTCACCCCTCCCCGCCCCCAGGCTCCCACTCTCTAAGGACTTTAGAAACCGCCCTGTACCTGCCCGGTCTCCGGGAGCCCCGGTGCCTCGCCGTGGGCTACGTGGATGACACGCAGCTCGGGCGGTTCGACAGCGACTCCCCGGGTCCGAGTGTGGAGGTGCTGGCGCCCTGGGCGGAGCCGTGGGGGAGGGGGGAGCGGGCAGGAGGATCTGGACGGGTGGAAGCAGAACCAAAGAAGCTCCGCACAGAGGTTCAGAGGCTGCTGGAGCACCTGCGCGGCTGCTACAACCAGCTCAGGGCGGGTGAGCAAGGCTGGCCCTGGACGGCTCACAGCTCCATCCCCAACGAGCGTTGCCCCTAGTCTCAGAATCCGAGTGACTCCCCGAGGCTATGGTATCTGCCAGGCCCCTTTAAAGCGGGACTTTCAGTCCTTAGGATTTATTTTAAGTTTAGGATTATTCTGAGCGGGCTGTGGTGGGAGATTGGGGGGAACGGAGGGTCCAAGGCTCAGAGTCTTGGTATGAGTGAAGTGGAAAATGTCAGACCGACCTGTTAATTAACAGAAGTTATGCTGAGACAAAGCCTCAGTGTAGACTGAACGTTCCAGAGAGCTACTTATAAACGTCCCTGATTTATGCACCCCAGGAACTCAGGAATCTCCTGCTTCTGTACTTCCCTGCTTGCTTCAAAGAGTAAATGTGGCCCTGCTGAGGCAATACTTAATATAATAATATTAATATAATATAATATAATATAATATAATATAATATAATATAATATAATATAATATAATATAATAATGCTCAGGGCATACACTTTCCTTAAAATGAATGTCTGTTTCCTTAAGAAAATCAGTAATTGACAACTGAGAGTAATTTTGCCTCGATAAAATATAAGTTCACAAAGAAAACCAGAACTGTGGAAAATTGAGTCCCATCACTAACTTGACAACTTCCAGTACTAATTTTTTTTTTGGGGGGGGGATTGGAGTTAAAATAAGATGGTTTTTTTTGATAATTTTATTCCAGTGTAAGTAACACTGAAGATCTATGTAACTTAGTGAAATAATGCATTACTAAAAAAAAAAATCATACCACGCCGTAAGATTCAACCAATATGTAGGAGAGGACTATGGAAATATAACAGAATAGGAAGTAGTCAATGATATTATTTCCGGTTTCACATTGCAAATAACACTTGTGAACCTACCATCTGTATAGTTTTGTTTTTTAAAGATTTATTTATACAAGCTGGGGTACAGGCCAGAGCCGTGGGGCAGCGAGAGCGTTCACCAGAGACAGAGTGGGGAGCAGAACAGGCAGATCAGAAATACACTGCTGAGGGGAGCAGCAGGTGAGGCAGGGATTCTCCCTGGCTGGGCATCGACAGCTCCACAGCACAGAGCTCAATCGCTACACCACCAGGGAGGCCCCCATCTGCAGAGTTTTAATTTAGTATCAAGGTGGAATATTCACAATTATTTGAAAATTCTACCCCTGCATATCTGTGTGAGGCTGTATATATTTATTCATAGACTTCAACCAAAATCATAGTTTAAATGCAGAAGGAAATATGAAAATTCATCTGTCTCCTAGTAACACAAGTAAGATACTTGCAAAAATATAAAATTTAAAAGATCCACTCCTCTCATTTGAAAGTTATTTTTCTTAGAAACACTTTCTGTTAAATGCATTGGCTTATTAATATTATTCTCAATGAAATCATTAAAGTGATTTTATTCCTGGTGTGGTAAATTTTGATAGCTATAACATCATAAACAAAATTATACTCGGGGTCCTCGCTAATTTGTGCAGAGATTGGGAAAGAAAATGTTTGGGAATCAAAAAAAAAAAAAAGGAAAATGTTTGGGAATCACTGACTCAGTCCCGGGCCTGGACTCCGGGAGACAGCAGGACAAAGCTTTTGGTGCAGGAGAGGAAGGGGCAGGCAAAGCCCCAGGTCCCCTGGTGGGTTTCTCAGGTGGGAAAGGTTATCCTTGGGGATACCCCAGCCCTCTTCCCTCTCTATTATTAGCAGGCAGAATGAGGGGCACCCTAGGGCCCCAAACCTGCCTGCTCTAAATGGGCTCTGCCTTCCACCACGTAAATATAAAATATGCTCTACTGTATAAAACCTTCAATGAAAAGGAACTTTAATTCAATAATGTTACCCTTCTGCTAGTTGGCAAATGCCCAGCCCAATAAGGTTGGTCCAAAGCAGGGTCGCTGAGGTCCAGAATCCTGTCACAAGTCTGAGGAAACTTCTGGTGGTGGCCCTGGCAGAAAGGGCCAGGCAAGTCTGGAAGGAAAGAGCAAAATGAAAATCCAGATAAAGGCTGCCAGTGTCAGCCTCCCTGTGGGTGTCTCACCCACCTCTCTGTCTCCCTCAAGTGTCTCCTTCCATATTCCCCAGTCACTGGTACAAGTCCAAGGCTGAGCAGCAAGGGCGGTTTCTTCCCCAGTCTCTCAGCTGCTTGTGCCTCCTCCAGTCTTGTCTCTTCATTTCTCTGGGCTGCTGCTTTGTTAGGAGAGTGGATGCTCATGGGTCCAGGTGTGTGGCCGGTTGAGGAATAACAGCCAACACTGCACACATGAGAGCAGCAAGTGCGGGGTTATTGGAGCAAGAGGAAAGAGCTCTTGATACAGGGGGACCCAGGGAGGACGCCCGGTCACTCCAGCCCTGTCCGTGGCTTCCCACTGTCAGACGCCTGCTGTCCAGTGCTCCGGACTATGGGTTAGGCGCTAGGTGGCCTGGAAGTTCCCTGGTGGTTGTTTTCTGTTCCCTCATTATCCTGCAGCCAGGTCTTACTCTAGGTGTTGGCTGCTCAGAGCCATTTCAGTGAAACACTTCTATTTTCCTGGGGGCTGTTTTGTTCTTTCTCTTCCTGTGTTGTTTAAAATCACTGTCCTATGTCTCAGCCTTTCCCGATCCCCAAGTTCTCCTGGTCTGAGGTTCTTTATGCTTTTCTCACTTTAAATCCCCTCCCTCTTTTATGATTGGGCAGGGACCCTGAAACTTCCCCTTTCTATAGGTTTCACTTCCCTTCTAGGTCTATGACTCTTCTGCAGTTCTCACTCCCTAGTTTCCTGGAGGATTTCTAGGGCTCCCAATAACCTGCCTGGACTCAGATTCTCCCCAGACCCCAGGGTGGGGGTATGATGCTCCTGACCCTTCTGCTGCTGCTCTCTGGGGCCCTGGCCCTGACCAAGACCTGGAAAGGTGAGTTCAGGTTCAGGTGAGAAACAGCTGCTCCTGGAGGAAGGAGGGAGGGGACTTACTGGGGGGGTTGCAGGACCCTTAGAAAGGCAGGAAAGGTGCATCTCCTCCTACAGCCTCTTTGTCTCCCCCTCGGCCCCACCCTGCACTGACCCTTTCTGTCCCTCCCAGCCTCCCCAGAGTCCTCTTGTCCTGCTGAGTCTCAGCCCTTCTAGTCCCAATGCCCCTTTCAGCCCGGGTCTCTCCCTCCCTGCCCCAGGCTCCCACTCTTTGAAGCTTTTCTACACTGCGATGTCCAGGCCCAGCCTCAGGGAGCCCCGCTTCATCGTGGTGGGCTACGTGGATGACACACAGTTTGGGCGGTTTGACAGCGACTCTCAGGGTCAGAGGGCAGAGCCCTGGGGTCCCTGGGCCGAGCAGGTGGGGCAGGAGGATCAGGACCAGGAGACCCGGAACCAAAGGAACAACGCACAGTGGTTCAAAGCGCTCCTGAGGGACCTGCACGGCCACTACAACCAGAGCAAGGACGGTGAGCTTCATAGTTCCAGGACCTGGTCAGGAGCCCCACCCCCACCAAAAGGCTGGGGTCTCCCCAGTCTAAGGCTATTAGGGACTCCTCAAGGATGGGGACCCACCAGTGCTTTCTACCTGGGAGGAGCCCTCGGGACTTTCTTGCCTGCCCTTTCATTCTCCGTTTAGGTTCATTATGGACAGAAGTTCAGGGGTCTGGGGGGTAACCCCTGGGCTGACAGCGGGGTGGGGCTCAGGGTCTCACACTCTCCAGAGGATGTGTGGCTGTGAAGTGGGGCCCGACGGGAACCTCCTCCGAGGGTATGATCAGTACGCCTATGATGGCGCTGACTACATCTCCCTGACCGAGGACCTGCGCTGCTGGACCCCCGCGGACTCGGTGGCTCAGATCACCCAGCGCCAGTGGGAGGCCTCGGGGAGGGCGGAGCGTGTGAGGAACAGTCTGCAGAGCAGGTGCCTGGTGTGGCTCCGCAGACTCCTGGAGTGGGGGAAGGAGGTGCTGCAGCGCACAGGTAAGGGGGGCCACAAGGCCTTGGACCTCCCTCATCCTGGTACCCCGGGGGAGAAGTGGAATAATGGTCAGCACAGCACCTGCTTTCTGTTCAGAGAGGGAGGAGTCCCCCTGGGCTTCATATTGTGTGCTAGAGAGAAACTCCCCCAGAAGACACTGCTCTTCTGGACAGTTTAGGAATCCAGTCTCTCCTGCTGGGGGGGAGGCCATCCCTTAAATCACCCTCCACTGGATCATTTTGACCCACCAGCAATCCAGGGAACTGTGAGTTTCTCTTTCCAGATCTTATTTTTGGGCTGAAAACATTTTTGGAGATCTGACTCCTGACTTTCTGTGTCATTCACCCTCCAACCAGGTCAGGAGCAGAAGTCTGTGTTCTCCTCCTTAGAGACCTGCATCCTCCTACCCTGGGCTCTCACCTGGTTATCCCAGATTCCCCAGGCCAGGCTGGTTTGCAGGTTTTATGCTTCCTCCCTCTAAAGCAATTGTCCTGTTCATTCTGAGGGTGGCCACATGAGGCTGCTTCAGTGTCTGTGGAAGAAACCCCAAGCTTGTTTATCTGACCCTTTTTCTCAGTTCCCCCGAACACACATGTGACCCACCACCCCACCTCTGACCAGAAGGTCACCCTGAAGTGCTGGGCCCTGGGCTTCTGCCCTGAGGAGATCACCCTGACCTGGCGGCGTGATGGGGAAGACCTGACTCAGGGCATGGAACTCGTGGATACCAGGCCTGGGGGGGATGGAACCTTCCAGAAGTGGGCAGCTGTCATGGTTCCTTCTGGAGAGGAGCAGAGATACACCTGTCATGTGCAGCATGAGGGGCTGCAGGAGCCCCAAGTCCTGAGTTGGAGTAAGGAGGGAACGTAGATACAGAGCTTCTTAAGGGAAGCAGGATCCCCTCTGGAGACTTTTAGAGGGTCAGGATGGAGGCCTGGGGCTCGGAGTCTTACCCTTTCTTCCCTTCCAGAGCCCCCTCCTCAGTCCTCCATCCCCACCGTGGGCATCATTGCTGGGCTGGTTCTCCTTGGAGCTGTGCTCACTGGAGCTGCGGTGGCTGCAGCTGTGATGTGGAGGAAGAAGCGCTCAGGTAGGGAAGGGAGTGGGGGGTCTTCCCCACTGGGGCCTTTCAAGTCTCAGAGAGAACTTGTCCTACCTGGCTAATGGGAAGTACCATCTACCCCTGTGTTGCCCAGTCTGGAGCTGGTTGCTAACACTCCCTCTTGTGTAAAGCACTTGTGAAAATGAATCACCAATTGCTCATCTTGATAAATCTGGTGATGGGGACCGGACTCCAAGCAAAGTCAGAGGGGAAGGTCCCTGCTGAGGACAGAGTCCAGCAGGCAGTTACTCCAATCCCCTCTCATTTCCTTTCTTCATATTTTCTGGTACTGCCCTGATTCTGGAAATTCCCTGTGGTTCAGACTAAGGGATTCCTTTAGAACTTCGTGGTCTGACTCCTCCCTGGTCTCATATGATTTTTCTTCCCACAGGTGGACAAGGAGGAAGTTACACTCAGGCTGCAGGTAAGTGTGGATCAGGGGTTTGATCCCTGAGCCCCTGGGGACAGTGTAGGTGGAGCCCGTGAGGGAGTCACCCTCATCAGTCCCTCCTGTGGTCTCATCTCTGACCAGGTACCGTTTTGTTCTCCCCCAGGTAGCTACAGTGCCCAGCACTCTGCTGTGTCTCTCAGCACCTAAAGGTGAGACCCTGGTACCTGAGGTGGGAGGGGCTGGGGCAGAGAGGATGGGACCAGGTGATGGGGAAGCTGTGAGTGGGACAGTCTGAGGATGCGGTGGGCTATTGAGAATGTGACACTTAGTAATTGACCTGAATTTGTTCCTGACCAATTTCCTTCACTTGTGAGACAGATGGTTTGGGGGAACTGAGTGTTATTGGATTTCTCTCACCCCCATTTTGTAACTTTAGGAGACTCTGGTTTATTTAATTTTATTTGTTTTCTGGCTGTCAGAGATTGACTTTAAAATTTTTCAATTAAATTAATTGTTTTCTCGCATTATTGTTAATTT
>PVIJ01021793.1:0-17667 GCA_004024925.1 Scalopus aquaticus
GGTGAAGGGCCGATTCACCATCTCTAGAGACAACGCCCAGAACTCGCTGTATCTGCAAATGACCAGCCTGAGCCCCGAGGACATGGCCGTGTATTACTGTGCGAGACACACAGTGCGGGGAGCAGGGGGGAGCCCAGACACAAACCTGCAGGGACAGAGCGGGGCTGGGGACACCCAGGACCAGCAGGGGGCGCCAGGACCACAGTGAGCAGATCAGGACTCCAGGGCTCAGGAGACCCCAGGGACCTGGGATTTCCTTACTGAGGTTTATAAGTTAATTTTCGGAGAATGGAAACACAGGTGTCTGAATAGGGAGAGACAATCAATGCTAATGGTGGACAATGTGGTTTTACTTAAAAATACTTTAGAACAATAGTGTAGTGACTGTGGTGGACAATGTGGTTTTACTTAAAAATACTTTAGAACAATAGTGTAGTGACTGTATTAGCAGATGCAGAAAATCATTAGGGAAACTCCACTCCCAACATCATGCAGTAACTGTTAGTGAACCCCAGTAAACACAGACGTCCTTACCTTGGGAATGAAGCCTGCAGAAATCAACAACTATGCTCTCACTCGTGACTAAGCAGAAATCTCCCCAAGAGGGGCAGGAAGGAGCTTTCCCATCTCAAATTTCATTTTCCAGTTGTGCTGAAATTTGACCTAATTGAATAGAACAACTGAATGAAATAAACACAGAGGGGGCCACAGAAATCACACTGACTCTGTGCACAGCTGATGTGAACGTCTACACAGAAAATGCAAGAAGATGGACAGATTCGACAGTGTGATAATCAGCCCATAGAGCAAGGTGAATTCACAAGGCGATTCAAGTCGATTACTTCTCCTTTATACATTTAACAGATAAGTTAATATGATGTTCGTATGAAAACAAAATGAAGTAATACAGTTTGCTTTACGAAGCTCAAATAAAATACTTGGTGCAAATCTCACAACATCATAGAAGATCTCAATAAAGAAACCGCAGACTCTGAAATTGAGGTGTCAGTAAAACTAGAAAACTAAGAACTGGTGTCCCGTGGTCAAGGATGAGGCGAATAAATGTTATTAACCTGTGATGCTTCCCCACAGGATTTGCAGATTTAATGAAACGATCATAAGACTTTCAGGTTATTATGTGGCGAATGTAGACAAACTGGTTTAAAATCCTACCTGGACAGTGATTTCACAGACCTAAAAAGTTAACACAGGCAGACGGCAATTGTCAAATATCAACTTAAAATTAATCACGAGCTGGAGCTCCGGCCCTGCCCAGCACCCCTTGCCCCAGGCTCGTGATGAGGATGACGTGGGCTGAGGAGAGAGCAGGGAACCGGCCACAGGACAGAGAAGGGCCCAGGGACAGACCCGTGTAAACGCATCGACTCATGTTTTGACGAGGGAACACAACACAGGGAATCTAACAGTCTTTTCCAGGAAAGGGAACGGGACAGCTGGCTCTGCACCTGCAGAAAACATGATCTGAGCAGACCGACAGCTGTCACAAAAAACGTAATGACCACAGACATAAATGTAAAATATAAAGCAAATAAACACTGACAGCTAACATAGGAGAGAGTTTATTCCCCTGAGTGTGGACTTGACCTTCATGTGGTGCACAAAATGGGCACAGGTCAAGAAGTAACTGGTCTAGTCTCTATTAAAAATATACATACATGGTCATTTCTCCTAAAGTAACTGTCATGAAAATGGGAAAATAAACAACATACTTAGAGATGATAATGGAATAAGCTTCATGTGAGAAACATCTGTTGTCAAAAATTAATACAAACTGAAACTCCAATAAGACAAAATTCAGTGAAAACTGGGCCCAGTCCCTCAAAACACACGTCACACACAGACACACGATGGTTTTGAGCCTGCACTTGACTACTATCATTTCTGTTTCCAACCTTTTAAGGGGCCTTTCAGGTTCTCTATGGATATTACCAGATCTGCTCCAACAGCGACAGCTTTACTATGGCTGTTCACATGTGGATCCTTTCACGTCTCTCCCAGCAGGACACTGAGCAGTGAGGAGCAGTGGACGTCCCTGTCAGGGTCCTGACCAGGAGGAAAAGCTTCAGCCTCTCCCCATGGAGGGTGAATCTACTGGGGGTTGGCCACATGGTCTTTATCCCATGTGTTACTCCAGCCTCCTCTCACTGTGAGATCTTATCATAAATGGGTGTGAGTCTAGTCAGTTGCCTTCTCTGTGTCTGGTGATCTGATCCCGAGATTTTATCTTTCCCCTGGTGAAAGGGCGAATACCATGGACCGTGTTCATCCATCCTGTGCCCCTGGAATAAACACCACTGTGTCCCGATGTAGGGGCCTCTCAGTGTGTGGTTAACTCATTCGCCAAGGTTTTGTTGCGCCTTTGTGCATCTGCCTTTTCCTGCACATTGGTCTGTAGTTTCCTGTCTTGTCTGTGTGTCTCTCTCGTCTTTAGTGTCAGATCACACTGGCCTCACACACCAACCTTGGCAGCCGCCTCCTCCTGGGATCTGGAAAAGACAGAGAAGGACGGGCTAGTTCCCCTTGGAGGGTTTAGTGGACTCAGTAGAAGACCGGCAGGCCCTGGGGCCCCTTTTGGGGAGTCTTTGATTACTCTAAGTGTTCTTTTCAGGATTTCTGTTTCTTCCTGACTCAGTCTTGGAAGATTTGGTGTCTGAGATTTTATCCATTTCTTCTACCTTTTCCAGTTGTTGGGCACAC
Source organism: Scalopus aquaticus (assembly GCA_004024925.1). NCBI lineage: Eukaryota > Metazoa > Chordata > Mammalia > Eulipotyphla > Talpidae > Scalopus > Scalopus aquaticus. Next base: position 2,719 of record PVIJ01021793.1, read on the forward strand.
ACACTCACAGTGAAATATATAATCCTCTGTATTTCGCGGTGTAGTTTGTAACCTCTCCTTTCCATTTGTCATTCTAAGTATTAGCTTTTTCTCAAGTTTTTCTTAGTGAGAGTATAGACTTTATCATTTAGCTTTATTTTTTCAAGTCCCAGCTCTATTATCATTGCTCATTTGAACTGTCTTTTTCATGTGTGTTAAACTATTTCTACGCTACTATTATATCCTTCCTCCTACTGGCCATTGGACTCATTTTCTTCTCCTTTTGTAACTTCATTGGGGTAATGGTAGATTATGTCCTTGAGCTCGTTCTCCCTCCACGCTGTGGCCCTGTGCCCTCTGTCCTTCCCTCCTGGTGTAGTTCCATGGGCCATGCGTGCTGGAGGTCGTAGCTCCCTTTGTTTGTCTCTGGGCATAATAACATTTGTGGATTCATTTCCTGAGCAGCCTATTCCAGCCCGTAGTGTTTATTCTATCCCCACATGTGACTGATCTCCAGTCTGACGCAACTGTGATGAGAAAAGATAATTGATGAAATTTCAGTGTTCAACCTTCTCCACATATCAGCACCTTTTTGTTAATTTTATGGCAGAAACAGATGTTTACAACTTTGTATCTGCTCGCAGGTTGGAGGTCTAAGCTGTACAAATGGGTCCTTCACACCTGCCTAGCTCCAGTGCCCCAGCACCCCCAAGACATAATGTGGCCCCACCACCCTCCACCCCCGACATCATGTAATCCGGTGGTCTCAGCCTCTCCTCAGATGTCGAGAGTTGACCACAGGCTTGGGTTTAGCTGGTTTCCTGTTGTTTTCCTTTATACCGAATATTAAGTGAGACTGTCCATCATCTGAATTTCTCCTTCTGCTTCATTCATTTTTCCTCATTCTCTACAGTCCCGACCAAGTTGTCGCAAAAGGCAGGAGTCACCCTTTGTTGTACCTGAGTAGTGGCCCGTGCACAAATAACCTCGTATTTCCGATTCAATCATGTGTCTTTGGACAGTAAGGAGACTTCCCAAGTAAGCTACATAAAAACAGCTGCTGACAACATAAGACACAGATAGGAAACAACACATCCAGTACTGCCTTCTGTGATATCTCTGTGGACTGGACACAATGGCAAAGGAAGGAAAACTAATGAAAAATTTGGATTATATAAAATAAAGAGCTTCTGTTCAGTAAAAGGAACTAACGGTAAAATGAAAAACTCCTATTGAATGGGGAATAGATGTGCACATAAGACATCTGAGAATTGACTGATACTAAAACCTACAAACATCTAAGGCAAGAAGACCCTACAGTGCACTTGTGAGCAAAAGCACCGGTGCATGCGTCCCCAAAAACCACAGGGGCTCAGTGTCCACTCAGCTCTGTCACCTGAGAAGGGACACGCCGATGATGCTGTCAGGACCCAAGTCCCAGGACCCTCCCGGCTCCTCTGTCCCCAGACCCAGCCAGAGCCTGCTATATAGCGGGACACATGCAAATAGGGCTGTCCCCTGCTGCAGAAAACCAGCCCGGCCCACCCTGGAGCTCTGCACAGGAGCCAGCCGGGACCAGGGGCCACTCGGTCAGGACGGACGCGGACACTCGCCATGGAGCGTGGGCTGAGCTGGCTGCTCCTCGGGGCTCTTCTAGGAGGTTATTCCTGGGGAGCAGGAGACCCTGAGGGGGAGTGGGCGGGAGGGAGAATCGGTGGCCGAGAGCCGTGTCCTGATGGGCTGTGTCTGTGTCTGCAGGTGTCCAGGGTGCGGAGCAGCTGGTGGAGTCTGGGGGAGACTTGGTGCAGCCTGGGGGGTCTCTCAGACTCTCCTGTGCAGCCTCGGGATTCACCTTCAGCAGCTACGACATGAGCTGGGTCCGCCAGGCCCCAGGGAAGGGGCTGCAGTGGGTTGCATACATTAATACTGGTGGTGGCACAAGCTACGCAGACTCGGTGAAGGGCCAATTCACCATCTCCAGAGACAACGCCAAGAACTCGCTGTATCTGCAAATGAACAGCCTGAGGGCCGAGGACACGGCCATGTATTACTGTGTGAGAGACACAGTGTGGGGAGCAGGGGGGAGCCCAGACACAAACCTGCAGGGACAGAGGGGCGGGGCTGAGGACACCCAGGACCAGCAGGGGGCGCTGGGACCACAGTGAACAGATTAGGACTCCAGGGCTCAGGAGACACCAGGGAGCTGGGATTTCCTTCCTGATGTTTAAGAGCTAATTTATGAAAAATGAGAGACCCAGAGTGTGTGAGCAGAAATGAGTCAGTGACTGTATATGTTGACATTGAAAATGTGTTGTTGTTGTTGTTTTTTTAAATAGGCTAAAACCATATCAGAGAAAATCAAACACCTACTCCTGTAGACATAACTCCCGGTAACAAGAAAGCAAAGTTCAACTTCTCACTTTGGTACATAAAACCTGCAAAACAACAATAGCAAGAATCTCCCTGAATCGTGACAAACCACAATGTCTCTACTTGGGCAGGAAGGAACCTGGTCCCTTTTGTCTTTCATTTCCGAGTTTTGCTCATGTCTGAATGGATGCAATAGAACAACTAAAGGAAAGAGGACACAGATGGGACAAGAAATAAAACTGTCTTTGTTCACAGGTGACATGAACATCTACATAGAAAATGCAAAATGCTTCACTGTAAAAATAAGCAATTTTAGCAAATCTAATTACAGGATTGATTTTCAAAAGTAATTTTCTTATAAACATACAAGATAAGTTAATGTGAAAATAGTAATAAAAAGTGCTGCTTACATTAGCAAGCTCAAAAAGAAAATACTTAGGTTTGAATCTTACCTTCCATAAGACCTGTATGATGAAAGCAAGGACTCTGTGAAAATGAGATCAACCCAAAGACCCCACACATGGAGGGATCCCAGATTCATGGATGGGAATAGTAACTGTTGTTAACACGTGGTGCTTCCCCCAAGAGAATTGATTTGATGCACAGCTAATGACTTGCAGCTTCTCCTCTAGGGGATGGAGACAAACTCGCCCCAGAGCCACGTGAGAGACCAGGGCCCAGGTCACACACACGGAGGAAAACATGCTGGAGCTCCCGCCCTGCCCAGCCCCACCTGCCCCAGGCTCGTGATGAGGACGACGTGGGGTGAGGAGAGAGCCGGGAACCGGCCACAGGACAGAGAAGAGGTCCAGGGACACACCTGTGTAAACGTCTTTGCTTCTGTACTAAAGGAGCAAACACAACACAATGGATCACAGACTCCTTAAATTAAAAGTATGAATTTGTTATAGCAAATTGTGTGAAAATAATATGGAAACAACAGCCTTAGAGATGATAATCAGTATATGTGAGAAAAATCTATTATGAAAAATAAATCCAAATTCTACAAAATTAACAGGAAAGTCACCAACCCAATAAAACATGCCCCAAGTCCCTTAACACACATGTCACACCCAGACACATGATGGTTTGGGGGCCTGCACTTTACTACACTGATTTCTGCTTCTAACCTTTTCAGTGGGGCCTTTCAGGTTCTCTATGTGTATTACCAGATCTGCTCCAACAGCGACAGCTTTACTGTTGCTGTTCACATGTGGATCCTTTCCCTTCTCTCACCCAGCAGGACCCTGAGCAGTGAGGAACAGTGGACGTCCCTGTCAGGGTCCTGATCAGGAGGAAAAGCTTCAGCCTCTCCCCACGGAGGGTGAGGCTGTTGGTGTTGGGCACATGGTCTTTATCCTGTGGGGTGTGTTACTCCAGCATCGTTTCACTGTGAGATTTTATCATAAATGGGTGTGAGTCTTGTCAGTTGTCCTCTCTGCCGCTTTTGGTCTCATCTCATGATTTTATCTTTCCCCTGGGGAATGGGGGACTAACATGGATGACTTATCTTTGTTTATCCATTGAAATAATACCACTGGGTCCTAATTCTTGATTCCATCTTAGAAGGTTGTATGATTCTAAGATTTTGTCCATTTCTTCATGTTTTTCAATCTGTTGGCACAAGCACACCTCAGTGAAAAATACATCCTCTGTATATCGAGATATTTAGTGTAACTTCTCAGTCATTTCTGATTTCATTTATTAGTTTTCTATCATTTTTCTAAGTGAGAGTATAGATTTTTCTACTTTCTTATTTTTTCAGTTACCAGCACTTCTTATAGAGCTCCTTTGAGATATCTTTTCCATGAGAGCTTCATTTATTCCTATTCCAATTTTTTTATCATTTCCATCCTTCCACTGGATTTTGGCTTCATTTGTCCACATTTTAGTGATTGCTTCAGCTATAATGAGATTATTGATTTGGGCTTTTTCCTGCCTGTGGTTGTTCCTGACGGCTCTGTCCGTCCCCTGTGTGGTTTGTGATGGGCCCACAGGGTCTTGTCGGTTGTGAGTCCCTGTTCTCAGGCTCTGGGGATAATGTATTTTTTATTGAACCTTCTCACTAACCCAACAGTCGGTCACACTGATTTACACAGTTCTACATGTTGAAGATTTTTCAGGCTTCCCATGTGTGCATAACTGCCAGTTTGGTGCAATTGAGATCAGAGAAGTTTATTGATATGATCTTAGTCATCATCAGGGTATTGACACACATTTGTTTATCGAGGAAAAGCAGGTTTATGTCTCTGTATCTGCTCACAGGTTATAGGTTTAAACCTCTAAAAATATGTCCTTTCACACCCTGCCCAGCACCAGGACTCTAGCAACCCCCATACCATGTTCGCTGGGCCCCTCCCTCCTCAGCCCCATTTCTCCACCACCCTCCGCTTTCCTTGGCCTCAGTTATGCAGTCAGATGTCAAGTGTTTTTCTGGACTTGGTACCAAGTGATGCTTTGTTATGTTTTTCTATAAAGTACATGTAAGTAAGACCATCAGTATTTGTCTGTCTCCCTCTGTCATATTTCTCATATCATCCCCCACAGTTCTATCCAAGTGCTGCAAATTACAGCATTCATATGTTATTTAGGTAGATAATATGCCATTGCACAAAAACACCTCGATTTTTTTTTTAAAGATTTATTTTTTATTTATACATACAAGCTGGGGTACAGGCCAGAGGCATGGGGCGGCGAGAGGGTTCACCAGAGCCAGAGCGGGGAGCAGAACAGGCAGATCAGAAATACACTGCTGAAGGGAGCAGCGGGCGAGGCAGGAGAGGTCTGCCGCACCATGTGGGATTCTCCCTGGCCGGGCATCGAACTTGCGTCGCCGCTGCCGACAGCTCCACAGCGCAGCGCTTAACCGCTGTGCCACCGGGGAGGCCCAAAACACCTCGATTTTATGAACTACTCCTCTGTCCTGGGCACGGATCTCGTTCAGCATCTACACGCGTGAATGGGTTGTGCGGTTCACAGACACAGTAAACATTCACACACCTAGCAACGTCCTTGCGATGTCATGAGAACGGTTTTGTTCTGGGAGAGGAGTAAAAATAAATAGAAAGAAACAGGGGTATATCAACCTCAAAAGCCTCTGTACAGAGAAAGAAATATCAATATAACAAAAAGACAACCAACAGAATGGGAGAAAACACCGAAACATGACACACCAGACAAAGGGCTGATCCACCACGCCAAGAACTGAGGCATGAAGACCCAAGTGTGGGCTTGTGTGCAGAAGCACGTGGGCCTGCATTCCCACAACCACAGGCGCTCAGTGTCCACCCAGCTCTGTCCCCTGATAAGGGAAATGCTGATGATGCTGTCAGGACCCCAAACTCACAGTACCTTCCTGGGCTCCTCTGTCCCCAAACCCAGCCAGAGCCTGCTATATAGCGGGACACATGCAAATAGGGCCGTCCCCTGCTGCAGAAAACCAGCCCGGCCCACCCTGCAGCTCTGCACAGGAGCCAGCCGGGACCAGGGGCCACTGGGTCAGGACTGACGCGGACACTCGCCATGGAGCGTGGGCTGAGCTGGCTGCTCCTCGGGGCTGTTCTGGGAGGTGATTCCTGGGGAGCAGGAGACCCTGATGGGGGAGGGGCAGGAGGGAGAAGCGGTGGCCGAGAGCCGTGTCCTGACGGGCTGTGTCTGTGTCTGCAGGTGTCCAGGGTGCGGAGCAGCTGGTGGAGTCTGGGGGAGACTTGGTGCAGCCTGGGGGGTCTCTCAGACTCTCCTGTGCAGTCTCGGGATTCCACATCGGTGACAACTGGATTTACTGGTTCCGCCAGGCCCCAGGAAAGGGGCTGCAGTGGGTTGCAGGGATTTATGCTGATCGTGACGATACAGGCTATGCAGACTGGGTGAAGGGCCAAGTCACCATCTCCTATGACTACTCTAAGAACACGGTGTATCTGCAAATGAACAGCCTGAGGGCCGAGGACACGGCCGTGTATTACGGTGCGAGACACACAGTGCGGGGAGCAGGGGGGAGCCCAGACACAAACCTGCAGGGACAGGGCAGGGCTGGGGACGCCCAGGACCAGCAGGGGGCGCTGGGACCACAGTGAGCAGTTCAGGACTCCAGGGCTCAGGAGACCCCAGGGAGCTGGGATTTCCTTAATGTATAGGAGTTCATTTATGGAGAACAGACACTCGGGTATCTGAATAGGGGGAGGCCATGAATGCTGACAGTCTGTAATGTGGTTTCCCGTAAAAATATCCTAAAACAACAGCATAGTGACTACATCAGTAGATGCGGAAAAGCATTAGGGAAACTGCACTCCCAACATCATGCAGTGACTGTTAGTGTACCCCAATAAATACAGATGTCCTCACCTTGGGAATTAAAACCTGCAGAAACCACAACTACGATCTCATTGAATCGTGACTAACCGGAGACCTCCCCAACAGGGGCAGGAAGGAGCTTTTCCTGTTTCAAATTTCATTTTCCAATTGTGCTGAAATCTGAGCTGATTCAATAGAGCAACTGAATGAACTAAACAAAGACTTGGCCCCAGAAATAACACTGACTGCTCACAGCTGACGTGAACATCTACACAGAAAATACAAGAAGATTGACGAATACGTCACAGTGATAATCAGGTCAATTACTTCTCCTTATACATTTAATAGATAAGTTAATATGAAAATAAAATGTAATAATACAGTTTACGTTCAGAAGCTCAAAGTGAAATAATTGGTATTAATCTAACAGCGTTGCATAAGATCTCCATGAAAAAGCAAGGAGACTCTGAAATTGAGGTGTAAGTAAAACTACGTGTAAGAACGAATGTCCCATAGTCAAAGATGGGAAGAATAAATATTATTAACCTGTGATGCTTCCCCACTGGAAGGGCAGATTTAATGCAACAATCATAACACTTTGAGGTTATTATGTGGTGGGTGTAGACCAACCAATTTAAAATCCAACATGGACAGTTATTTGCACAAACTGAAACAGTCATCACAGACACAAAATTGTCAAAATGAAGGCCAAATTAATCACAGACATGTAAAATGTAAAAGAATTAAACCCTGACAGTTAACAAAGGAAAAACTTTCATATCATTGCACATGACCTTGATGTTGTTCACCCAAATTACCCAGTTCACAAAATAATTGCTTTCCAGTCTCATTAGGTGAAAACTATAAATTCTGCAAAAGCAAATGATTGAGAATAGTAATGCAAGCAACAAGCTTAGGGATGATAATCCAGCATGATGCCTGTGAGGTATGTCCACTATCAAAATGAAAACTCACACCCAGAAAGCCCCCAGCCTAAGGAAACATGTGCCACCTCCCTGAACACACTGAGGGTTTCTGCATCTGCGTTTGCCAGGACACTGGTCTGTAGTTTCCTCTCGTCTGTGTGTCCCTGTGGGCTCCAGGGTCAGACCACGCTGGCCTCACACAGTGACCTGGGCAGCCGCCGCCTCCTCAGAGTCTGGGAGGGAGAAGGACGGGCCTGGGTTACCCCTGAGGGGTTGGCAGACTCACGAGCAAAGGCCCCGGGCTATGTTCTGGGGACACTTTGATGACTTTTCAATTTTCTCAGTTATATTTGGCCTCTTCAGGTTTTCTATTTCTTCTTGATTCCATCTTTTAGGGTTATACGATTCTAAGATTTTGTCCATTCTTCAGCTTTTTCCAATCTTTTGGCAAAAGGCATCACAGTGAACAGTCGGATCCTCTTTATATTGAGATATTTAGTGTAACTTCTAAGTCATTTCTGATTCCATTTATTAGAGTCCTCCATAATTTTTCTAAGTGAGAGTACAGATTTTGTCTCTTGCGTTTATTTTTTCAATTACCAACTGCTCTTACATTGCTATCTAAAATGTCTTTTTCATCTGAGCTTCATTTATTTCTATTCCAGTTATTACTTTTTCCTTCCATTTACTGGAGTTTGCTTTCATTTGTCCACATTTTAGTGGTTGCTTCAGCTGTGATGAGATCACTGACTTGGGCTCTGTCCTGCCTGTGGTTGGTCCTGCCGGCTCTGTCCAGCCCCTGTGTGGTGTGTGATGGGCCACAGGGTCTGGTCAGTCGTGAGTCCGTGTTCTCAGGCTCTGGGGATAAAGTATCATCTATTTCTCCTTCTCACTAACCCAGTTGTCGGTCACAGAGTTTCATAAAGTCTCCACATATTAGAGTCTTTTCAGGCTTTCCATGTGTGCATAACGCCCAGTTTGGTGCAGCTGAGATCAGAGAAGGTTACTGATGTGATCTCAGTCATCATCACTGTATGGACACACGTTGCTCATATGTTTATGGGAGAAAACCAGGTTTATAGCAGGGGATAGGTTCAGACCTCTAAATGTGTCCTTGCAGCCTGCCCAGCACCAGGGCCCAGCACCTCCACCAGTGCCCTGGGCCCCTCCCCCTCCCTCACCCCCTCCAGGTCCCTCCCAATTTGGCCTCAATTGTGCTGGCAAACAACAATGTTTATCTTGGTTTGGTACTGAGTGACACTTTCTTATGTTTTTCTATATCCCACATGTAAGAAACACCATCCAGCATAGCCTGTCTCCCTCTGTTGTATTTCTCTAGCATCATCCCCACAGACCTATCCAGATGTTGCAAACTGCAGCGTTCATTCTCCTCTTACTTAGGCTGTGGGGCTGCTGGAATCCAAAAGCTGCGGAAGTCCCTTCTCTGGCTCTGCATTCAGCCTCCTGGTACAAGCCCACTGGGCCGAGTCAACCAACCAACCCTGGACACGGCAGAGGCGCCTGTGAAGTGAAACGAGCGCAGGGTCCTGACTCCCCAGGACACGAGTCGACACCACGAGGCAGGACCAGGGCCCCTGGGGAGCCGAGACTGACTTGTAACTCCCCGGCCCAGGGAGTCTCGGCGCAGCCTTGTTAGCAAGACGGTGCCGAGGGGAGGGGCAGGTCATCCCATTCATACTGGGGGCCGCAAACTGGGCTATGAATTTAATTCAGATTTGCAGACTCCTTTCTCCAAAAGTTTAGATAAACAACATTCCTTCCTCCTGATTCTTTCTGCTCATCCTCTTACCTTGAGAAACTGACTCTGTAAAAGCAAAACTCTCACTAAATAAGATTCCTGCCAGAACAGTCGTCTCCACAACTCCGTGTATCAGTGTGGTGTTGCCCGACGCAGCGGTAGATGACACACAACTGCATAAAAACACCTCGATTTTATGGACTGTCGCTCTGTCCTTGGGCACAGATCTCGCTTGGCACCTACGCGTGTGACGGGGCTGCAGGGCTCACGGACACAGTAAACGTCACACCCCAGCACGGGCCTCGGGATGTCATGAGCACGGTCCCCAGAGGCAGAAGGAGTAAAAATATTAGAGAGAAACACATTTGCATCAAGCCAAACAGCTTTTAGACAGAGAAAGAAAATATCAAATGAAGTAAAGACAATCACAGAAGGGGAGAAAATACCTGCACGTAACACACCTGACAAGGGGCTGAACCCCAACACAAAGCTCTCAGGAAAGAAGGCCCCACAGTGCACTGTGAGCACAAGCACCTGGGCCTGTGTCCCACAAACCACAGCTGCTCAGTGTCCCCCCAGCTCTGTCACCTGATATGGGACACACTTATGATGCTGTCATGACCCCAAAGTCCGGGGACCCTCCAGACACAAACCTGCAGGGCAGGGGCGGGGCTGGGGACGCCCAGGACCAGCAGGGGGCGCTGGGACCACAGTGAGCAGATCAGGACTCCAGGGCTCAGGAGACCCCAGGGAGCTGGGATTTCCTTATTGTTGTTTCAATAGTTAACTGATGTAAAATGGGAACACGGGCTGTAAAGCCATCCGAGAGGAGACAGTGAGTGATGACGTCTGAAGTGTGGTTTCCCGCATAAAAAGGCTAATACATTATAGTGACTATCAGTAGATGTGGAAAATTCGAGAAAATCCACTCATGATGGGATAACTGATTAAACTGAGACAAATGTGACTCTTCACCTTGGTAAATAAAACCCACAAACACCAAAACAAGATTCGTACTGAATCGTGACAAACCTGAAACCTCTTCACAAGGGCAGGAAGGAGCCTGGTCTCTTTTTTCTTTCCCACTCAAATTTTGCTGAAATCTGAGCTAAAGTAACTAAAAGCAAAGAATACATTTTGGAGCACAGAAATAAAATTGTCTTCTTCACAGCTGACATGAACCTCTACACAGAAAATTCAAGAGGATCAGCAAACAGTTCCCTGTAAAAATAAGCACTTAGAGAAAGGTGATTATTGGAGAGTTGATATTCAATAGCCAGTTACTTGTCATATACATTCACTGGGTAAATTAACATGAAGTCCATAGGAAAATAAAAGACAATAATATTGTTTACACTAAGAAGCTCAAAATGAAATATTTACGTATCAGTGTGACAACATTGCATAAGATCTATGAGAGGAAACTAGGAAACACTGATACCAAGATGCTAGTAAAGCAAAACTTATGGAGCGTTGTCCCTTAATCACAGACGAGAAGAATAATATTGTCAAGATATGAGTGATTCCCAAGAGAACTGAGGACTCAATGCACCGCTGATGAAACTGACAAGTCACTACTTGGCGGATGTTGACAACCTGATTGTAAACCTACATGGATGACTGGATTTGCACATGTCAAAGAAGTTGATCTGGGCAAACCAAAAACTGCCACAAATTGAATCAAAGTGAATCATAGACAAATGTAAAATGTAAAGGAATCAAACCTGACAGTTAACACAGGAGAAAAATTTTATTTCCATGAATGTGAACATGACCTTGGTGTGGTAAAACAAAAAAGGCCCATTCCAGAAGTAATTCTTTTACAGGCTCATGAATGAAAATAATAAACAATTCTGTAAGAGCAAATGTTATGAAAATAAGACAATCAAAAGACAGAGACGATAACCCAATGTTATACATGTGAGTAAAGTGTATTATCAAAAATGAACACAAATTCTGAAAAATCATGGGAAAGCCACCAACCCACTGAAATCTGTGCCCATGGCCTTAAGGCACACGTCACACACAGACACATGATGGTTTGGAGCCTGCAATTTACTACACTGACTTTTGCTTCCACTATTTTTAATGGAGCCTTTTGGGTTCTCTATGTATGTTACCAGATCTGCTCCAACAGCCACAGCTTTACTGTTGCATTTTACATGTGGATACTTTCACGTCGCTCCCTGCAGGACGCTGAACAGTGTGGAGCAGTAGACGTCCCTGCCAGGGTCCTGACCAGGAGGAAAATCTTCAGTCTCTCCTTGTGAAAGGTGATGCTGCTGGGGGTTGGGCACATGGTCTTTATCCCGTGGGGTGTGTTACTCCAGCCTCGTCTCACTGTGACATTTTGTCACAAATGGGTGTGAGTCTTGTCATTCGTCTTCTCTGCAGCTGTTGATTAGATCCCGTGATTTTATCTTTCCTCTGTTGAAATGGTGAATTACACAGATGACTTGTTCATGTTCATACATCCTGTGTCCCTGAATAAACACAGAGGGGGCCTCAGAAATAACACTGACTCTGCTCAAAGCTGACGTGAACGTCTACACGGAAAATGCAAGAAGATCGACAAATACTTCACAATGATAATCAGCCCATAGAGCAAGGTGAATTCACAAGGTGATTAAAGTCAATTATGTCTCCTTTAACAGGTAAATTCATATGAGGTTTCCATGAAAATAAAATGAAGTAATACAGTTTACATTAGGAAGCTCAAAAAAAATACTTGGTGCAAATCTCACAACATCGTGTGAGATCTCCCTGAAGAAACGCGTAGACTCTGAAATTGAGGTGTCAGCAAAAGTACATATAAGTGTCCCGTGATCAAGGATGAGAAAAATAAATATTGTTTACCTGTGATGCTTCCACACAGGAATTGTGTATTTAATGAAACAATCAACACTTTCAGGTTATTATGTTGTGGATGTAGACACCCATTTTAAATCCGACCTGGAAGCTGATTTGCACATACCCATACAGTCATCATAGGCCAAAGCAGTCGTCAGAAATCAGCGCAAAATTAATCACAGACATTATGTAAAATATAAAAGAATTAAACCCTGACATTTAACAAAGGAAAAATTTGTACATCACTGAGTGTGCACACTACCTTGATGTTGTTCAAAAAAATTACCCAGTTCACATAAAGATTTTTCTTCAGACTCAATAGATGAAAACTATAAACTCTGCAAAAGCAAATGACATGAGAATAGTAATGCAAGCGAGAGACTTAGGGATGATATCGAGTATGATGCGTGTGTGATATGTCCATTATCAAAAATAAACACAGAATTCTAAGATTTTGTCCATTTCTTCCAGATTTTCCAGTCAGTCTGTTCACACACACCACAGTGAAGTGTAGGATCCTCTTCACTTCGAGGTGTCTAATGCTTCTTATCCTCAGTCATTTCTGATTCTGTTTATTAGAGTTCTTGTCTTTTTCTAAGTGAGAGTACAGATTTTGTCTATTGTGTTCATTTTTTCAACGACCAGCTTTTCTTATATTGCTGTTTGAAATGTCTTTCTCAACTGAGCCTCATTTATTTCTATTCCAATTTTTATTTCTTCTTTCCATCTACTGGTTTTGGTTTCATTTGTCCACATTTTAGTGGTTGCTTCAGCTATGATGAGATTTTTGACTTGGGCTCTGTCCTGCCTGTGGTTGGTCCTGCCGGCTCTGTCCGGCCCCTGTGTGGTGTGTGATGGGCCACAGGGTCTGGTAGGTCATAAATCTGTGTTCTTAGGCTCTGGGGATAAAGTATCTTCTATTTCTCCTTCTCACTAACCCAAGTTGGTCACAGAGTTTCATACAGTCTCCACATATTAGTCTTTCCAGGCTTTCCATGTGCGCATAACGCCCAGTTTGGTGCAGCTGAGATCAGAGAAGGTTACTGATGTGATCTCAGTCATCATCACTGTGTGGCCACACGTTGCTCATATGTTTATGGAGGAAAAGCAGGTTTATATCAGGGGATAGGTTCAGACCTCTAAATGTGTCCTTGCAGCCTGCCCAGCACCAAGCCCCAGCTCCCCCACCAGGAGCCCTGGGCTCCTCCCCACTTTGGCCTCAGTTTTGCAGCCAGATGACAAGTGTTTACCTAGTCTTGGTAATGAATGATGCTTTCTTATGTTTTTCTATATTCCACAAGTGGGAAAGACCGTCCAGCACTGCCCGTCTCCCTCTGTCGTATTTCTCTAGCATCTTCCCCACAGCTCTATCCAGATGTTGCAAACTGCAGCATTCATTCTCCTCTTACGTAGGCTGTGGGTCTGCGAGAGTCCAAAAGCTGCAGAAGTCCCAGCTCTGGCTCTGCATTCAGCCTCCTGCCACAAGCCCACTGGGCCGAGTCAACCAACCAACCCTGGACACGGCAGAGGCGCCTGTGAAGTGAAACGAGCGCAGGGTCCTGACTCCCCCAGGACACGAGTCGACACCGCGAGGCATGACCAGGGCGCCTGGGGAGCCGAGACTGATGTGTAACCCCCCGGCCCAGGGAGTCTCGGCGCAGCCTTGTCAGCAAGACGGAGCCGAGGGGAGGGCCAGGTCATCCCATTCATACTGGGGGCCGCAAACTGGGCTATAAATTTAATTCGGATTTGCAGACTCCTTTCTCCAAAAGTTTAGATAAACAACATTCTTTCCTCCTGATTCTTTTGTGCTTTTCCTCTTACCTTGAGAAACTGATTCTGTAAAACTCTCAGTAAAAAAAAGGCCAGGTAACACCTTCTTGGCAGCTTACTGTAAGAACAGCCTGTTCCACCACCCCAAGCATCAGTGTGGTGTGGCCCGACGCCACAGTGGATAATAGAACAGTGCATAAAACACCTCGTTTTCTAAACTGTCCGTCTGTCCTTGGCCAAGTATCTCGTTCTGCATCTTCGCGTGTGAATGGGCTTCAGGGTTCACGGACCAATAAACGTTCACACACCCAGTATTGGCCCGTGATGTCATGAGGACGGTAATCCGAAGACAGGAGGAGTAAAAATAATGGAAAGAAACACGGTTGCATCAAGCTAAACAGCTTTTGGACAGAGAAAGAAAATATCAATATGACGAAAAGAAGCCCAAAGAATGGGAAAAAAGACGTGCAGGTAACACGCCTGACAAAGGACTGATCCGCAGCTAAAGATCACAGGTAAAAAGACCCCACAGTGCACTGTGAGCACAAGCACCCAGGCCTGCGTCCCCACAAACCACAGGGGCTCAGTGTCCCCCCAGCTCTGTCACCTGATAAGGGACACGCTGACGATGCTTTCAGGACCCAAAGTCCCGGGACCCTCCCGGCTCCTCTGTCCCCAGACCCAGCCAGAGCCTGCTATATAGCGGGACACATGCAAATAGGGCCATACCCTGCTGCAGAAAACCATCCCGGCCCACCCTGCTGCTCTGCACAGGAGCCAGCCGGGACCAGGGGCCACTCGGGCAGGACTGACGCAGACACTCGCCATGGAGCGTGGGCTGAGCTGGCTGCTCCTCGGGGCTCTTCTGGGAGGTGATTCCTGGGGAGCAGGAGACCCTGAGGGGGGAGGGGGCAGGAGGGAGAAGCGGTGGCCGAGAGCCGTGTCCTGACGGGCTGTGTCTGTGTCTGCAGGTGTCCAGGGTGCGGAGCAGCTGGTGGAGTC
>PVIJ01021794.1:0-17663 GCA_004024925.1 Scalopus aquaticus
CTGTCACCTCCCATCGATTGTCAGAGTGTGGAGGCTGCTTGTGCCCATGGGACCTTCACCGATTCTTTCTTTTTGCCGGAGGAGAAACTTGGCTGGCAAGTGGGGAGCACAGACCTGGCATTCGAGAGGTAGGGCGCCAGGAGAGATGGTGGGGATAGCTTTGGGGCGGCTGGCTGATTATCTTTTCGGATCAGTGCAGTCTGGTGAAGGGCATCCTGAACACAAATGTCTATAAAGAGACCAAAAGAGCACATGTGCTGGTTTGGAAAGTGAAAACCTGTCAGAACAAAAACATTGCTCTCAATGAAAGTGCCTTCGGTTGAGGCCAGGCCGTTACTAGGTGTGAGGTGGATTGGGCTGGACTGGGGTGCTGTGCTGGGCTGGGCAGTACACTGGGGCCCGCTGCATGGATCCCGGCGAAGATTAGACTCACAGTGTATTTCTAGTGGGAGCCCCTGGGCCGTGGCACCCTCTGAGCCCACCTCCGGGAAACCAGCCCCTTAGGATTTCTGGGACATGGACGCACATAGAAAACACAGAAGAGATCCGTTCGTTCGTTCGTTCATTCATTCATTCGTTCATCCATTCATTCATTCATTCAACCAACCAAGCAACCAAGCAACCAAAGTCGGGGTGGGCCTGGAGCGGGCAGGTGCCGGGTATGGATCTTTTAAATGTCCTGAATAATTCCAAGCTCTAGGCTTGCCTTTGAAGACGGCTTTGAAAGGAAACCAGAGGAAGTGTTGAAAGCCTGAGCGCATTCCCTTCCCCGCAGCCCTAATAGCCCAGCACAGCCCGGGCCCCCAGGACTCCTCTTCCCTTCAGGCGGCACCACCCCGCTGCAGCCACCAGGTGGCGCTGTGTCCCAGATTTATTGATTGATTTCCTCATTTATGTTTAGGCGATATTCCTTTTCAGATACAGTTTTTGGGGCTCTCAGACCGCTGAGGTGTGCAATATTTTAGGACCATCAGAGGGGACAATTTGCATACCTCTGAGATACTGGCAGGTGTTCGCAAAGAGTGAGAAACCCGATGTTAACATTTTCGAGCAGCCTCAGTTTTACACTTTTTCTTGGAAGTGACAATGCTTCCCTTTCAATTTTTAACTGTGCCGGATAAACCAAACAGGACACATTGACCGCCTGTGTCTGCCAGGAGAAAAGGGGGAGATTTTGTGGCGCTCTCCTGAGGTTCCACAGAATGGCCTTTGGTGAAGTGAATGAGGGGCTCCCCCGAAATATGTATTCCCTGTACACAAGTCAGTCTCAGCAACTCCTCCCTGCAGCTTAGAAACCATTTCTATGTCTGTGTGTGTGTGTTGTTGGGTTTTGCTAGGACCAAGGAAGGAAAAAATCTATGAGGGTGCTTACCTGGGGCACAAAGCAACTTCTGGCAGGGAAAGGGAATCGTGGGTTGGTCATTTTAGAAAAGAACTTCATCAAAAGAATTTCATGTACACACACACACACACACACACACACACACACGCTCGCGCGCGCACACACGCACATACACACATTCGTGTCTGTTAACAGAGACCGGCCAATTGCTCTTTTTGACAACTTCAAGTTGTTGTTTTTGGTCTTTGTTTGTGTGTGTTTTTGCTTTTGTTTTTAAATGTGAAGTCATGGCAACATCCCGTCAATGTATTAACTCCCCACATTCTAAATTGAAGGCATGCATTCTTTAACCTAACCATTCCGTTTGGAAGCTGGCGGTCTTGACCGAAACTTCTAGATCACCATCTCCAAATTGAGAGTTGCTTTTTTCTTTCGCTCTCAGTTAGAATAACTCTGGGCGCCACAGAAGATCTTGGAGGGGCATGGGGCCCAAGAGGGCAAGAATGAGGCCCTAGGCCGCACGACCTCCACCCTCCGCAAGCCCCGGTCCCTCCCCCCCAGGGAGATGGTGGAGAAGCAAGGGAAGCAGAGCCCAGGGGCAACAGTGGCCTATGGCCAGGAGCACTGGCGTGGTCCTTGGTGGGCCGGCAGGGAGGCAAGAGGGAGCAGGGACAGGGGAGTGGGGGAAGGGCGCGGGGGTGGTGGGGGATCGGTGCGTGCCTGGACTTAGAAGGTCAGGGCTGGAGGCAGTGGAAAGGCCCCGGGAAGAAGAGCTGACCCCCAATCCCCGCTGCGGAGGGGAGAACTGGATGAAACGCAGTGCTGAGGCGTGACCTGACGGCGCCGACCCAAGTGGGGTGGCTGTCTGGCATCCCCGGGGCACCTCCTTGGTGGGCCCGAGGTGGAGGGAGAACCCTGGCAGGTGCGAATCCCCTCCCCAGCACGCCCCCAGGCAGCCTGCGCTGGCCCCAGGCCGACCGACAGGAGAGCCCAGGCGCTGCCACCCGCTGCCTGCAGCTAGAGGCGCCATCGGCCCCGGGCTCGCCTGTCCTCGCTGCCTGCGCAGGGATTGCGCCGGCTGGGGCCTGACCTTGGTCTGCAACCTGCGGGCGCCTTGGGGTAGGGAGGGACCTGGTGGCTAGGACCTGCCCCACACTTGGGAGGCGGGAGGGGTGGGCACGGGAAGAGGCGAGAGGGCGGGGCAGCGGCAGTGGGTTGAGGGCGCGGCCTCCCCTGCAACGGCGCACGAGTGTGTCCACGCTCTCGGGCCCGCGACCCTGCCCTTGCCCGCACCCACCCAGCACCCCGAGTGGATCAGACCCCTGCACCCCGCGTGCTCAGGGTGCGACAGGCGCCCGTGCTGTCAAGCTGATCTGCTTCCTTTGCGAGACCGAAGCAGTCCTCCATTTGCAAACCTGAACCTGGTGGCATTCCGCCACTGACATTTTCACTGTGAAATGTCCCCCGAAGAAGAGCCCAGGGGCTTCCAGAAATAGAGCCTTCTCCGCGCCACCACCTCGCCAGCCCTCACCCCCACCCCGCACCCGTCCTCCGCATTCAGTCAGCTCTGGCTTCATTCCCCACACTGGAATATGCAGGTGGACACAGCCCCGGCTTTGAAAGTCTGATTCCTAATGGTTCCCGCGGCGCCCCTATCCAGGTTGAGGGCAAGTGGACACTGCCATTGGCAGAGCACTTGCGCTTCCCCGTGGTGTCCAGCAGGGGGCGCTCGCGGCCTGGGTTCTGCTTTGGATCCTGGCGACCTGGTGGCCACAGACCTGGTGAAGCTGGCCGCTTAGCGCCGCCCTCCGGGGCCGTGGCCACGCGGCCGCGCCTGCTGGGCTACGAGGCCGCCAAGGATCCGGATTTTTCAGGTTCTCGGGCCTAGGCTTCCGGCCAGCCATGAACCCCAGGCTGGGGTGGCAGCACGGAGTCCCAGACCCTAGACCCCCACGGGGGCATGTCACATGAAGCTGTCCGCGCCAGGACTCTGGCTCCCGAGCAAGCCAGCCAACGGGGGCCACTTGGTGTAGAGGAAGAAAAAACGCTGAGGAGAGAGGAAAGGAACAGAAATCAAGTGGGACCTCCCAGGCCGGTGCAACCAGGGGGCGGAGAGGCAAAGAAGCCCTTGGGGAGTAGCGAAACTTTGAAGCTTTCCCTCCCTAGTTTCAGAACCCAAAACCAGGAAGTTTTCTTAAGGAGGCCACAGAATGATGGACAGGCCCAGGGCTCTCTTTGTCCCAGACGAGGGCATTTGAGGCACACGGTTGGGCCTCGGCTTGAGGGATATTGTGGATTGATCCGAAAATGAGGTTATTTTTGTTGCCCACTAACAGGAGTGGCAAAGGCACCTCAACCTGGGGCTGTCCAGGCTCCAGACACCTGGAGGCGTTGTAGCCAGCAGGATAGAATGCCTGAGACCTGGGGCAGGCCTGGAGTAGCCCGGACTTTGGTCGGAGCAGCCAGAAGAGCCCAGAGTGGCTGCAGAGACTGCTCTTGGGGAATTTCCTCACCCATGCCCTAGTCCTAATGGAGAAAGCCGGGGAGACAAGACTACAAGTGTCAAAGCCGAGGCACAGTGCCGGGACGTGTGCTGGCTCCGGTGGGACAGCCCTCCTAGTGAGGGGCACAATGAACCGGGGGGCCAGTCCTAGGCATTGGAGCAAGGCAGAGGAAGTGGCCCCTTCTTCCCCGAGAAGGGGATCGTTCTGTCTGTCACTTGTGGGCTCAGCCGAGGCACGTGTCCAAAGCAACCGTCGGTGGGGGAGCCTGTCTCCCCTCTGGGCTTCTTCAGG
Organism: Scalopus aquaticus; assembly: GCA_004024925.1. Lineage (NCBI taxonomy): Eukaryota > Metazoa > Chordata > Mammalia > Eulipotyphla > Talpidae > Scalopus > Scalopus aquaticus. The sequence goes on from PVIJ01021794.1 coordinate 4,138, forward strand.
GAAGGGCTTCTCCTGCAAGGGCTTCTTCATCGTCGGAGGCAGCGGACGGTCAAGCCCGTCCTCCCATCCTGGCCTGCGCTATGGGCTGGCCCCCTCGCTCTCTGGAGCATGGGACCGTCCCTCCCTGGGGTCCGGTGCCGTGACACCATAGGCGTGGCCCTGGGGACAGCTACCTGAGACCCCTGTGGCTGAGGAGTCCCCGTGGCTGGCAGTGGAAGCAGGCCGGCAGCCCACGAGGAGGCTGAGGTGCCGAATGCCCTGGGGCACATGGGGCCTTGGGTGCGACTGAGGTGGCAGGGCGCCGACCATGGCACCTGCCATCAGCTGGGCCCTTGGCTTGTCTTTCTCCCTTTCTTTGAGCCTTGCTGATGCCCTCCATGTCCCTGGAGGCCTGGAAGGCCAGATGCCACAGTGAAAAGGGGGTCCCTCGGGCCCTTGATTTTAGTCTCCAGGGCCGGCAGCTGACATGAGGGCCAAACTGGCTAGCCAGGAGTCCGCCAAATGGCTCGTCCTGCTCCCGCTTCTGGGTCTCGCTTCAGCAGCACACCTTTCGGAAGCCTCAGCCAATCTAGCCAAAAAAGGCTGTAGGATCAGGTCGCCACTGAGCCACTTTTCTCACGCCTTTGATCATTGACTGGCTGAACGATGGCCCTTTCCTTGTCCTGAAGGAGGCGGGAAATCCTACGGCTCCTGTTTTTAGGACCAGAGTCTTGGAGTGGTGAACCCAGCTTGGGTCACATCAGTGTTAGGGTCCCACAAGTGCCCACTTGGTTTTACTGAGTTGAACAGAGGGCCTCCCCGGTGTCGCAATGGGTTAAGTGCAGCACTCGGAAGCTAGGCAGAGCCACTGCAGCATGAGGTGCTTACCCGGCTGGCCTGGGAGATTCCCACGTGGCGCAGCAGACCTCTCCTGTCTCGCCCGCTGCTCCCCTCGGCAGGGGACTTCAGTCGATCTGCCTGTTCTGCTCTCCACTCTGTCTCTGGTGAATCCCCTCACCACTCCAAACCTCTGGCCTACACCCCAGCTTCTAGGTATAAATAAATACATCTTGGAAGAAAAGAGAGGAGAAGTCTGCTGTATTTGCAGAACAATCTCAGCACATGTCATTCACCTGGAAAAGGTGCAAGAGTTGGACGAGAATGCTTCCTCTGCGCTATCACTAGGCCCAAACGGTCTCAGTCTGTTTCTCACCACGGCAACAGTTTTGATCAGCTGTCTTAACAGTCCTTTTTGGACAAAACTTCCACTGTTTCAGAATGAATTTGTCATGGACTGGCAAACTTACGGGTCTTGGCAAAACACTGCATCGGAGAATGACAAGGATTTTGAAGGGTGGGTCTCTGTTTTTGGACAAGTTTTAGCAACGCGAATTGGATGCGTTTTTTTTTTTATTTGTTTCCTCCCCTCCCCAGGTAACCGGGGGATAGCTTTTAGGACGTGCTTTAGTTGACATGATCTGAAATTTTAGTTTCCGTACAATAAGTTGAAAAACGTCAACCAGAGAGCTGAGTCGCTCTCTATCAGGTGACTTTAAGGGCTCAACAAATTTTCATTCCTAGACATAGCAGAACCTTAGTCTGATAGTGGAAAAGTTAGAATGTTAAAATGTCAGTTTGTGGCCAAAACTGACAGAAATGACCACCAGCAGCTGAAAAGCCTGCAACTTAAAGATAAAACCTCCTCGGCCAGGGGCAGAAGTTCCGGGAATTCGTGTCTGTAAACCTAAAGATAGACCTTCCCCTTTACCCGAGGCAAGAACTCTGTAAACTCCAAGAACTCGTGAGATAACAGCACTGACTATTTGTTCCTCAAGAATGTGTAACCCCTTGCCCTACATCATGTCATAGCCTCAGTTTGCCCACGAAAATGCCTTTATAAGCTGACCCATTTCTGTACTTGAGGTCCTCATTTTGCCTACCGGGCTGATTTGGACCCTAGCTCGAGCTAGCAAATAAACCACAGCTTTGCTGTTTGCATCGAACCTGCCTCAATCGTGATTTGGACCCGTATCCATACTTTAACAGTTGGGGGCTTGTCCTTGTTACGGCCGACTGTTTCGGTTTGTTGCATTGAGTCGCTTCTCCTTTTTTTTTTCTTTTTTCTCTCTCTCCTTTCTGTTTCTATGCTCCCAGGTATTGCTTTGCCACCACCTATTTGTGGGCACGGGACAGCCAGTTAAAGGGCCACAAGGGCCGGCTGCCACTTGAATTAAGTCTCCCGTGACAGGATAAGTTGGTCTGCACCTCGGGTCCTTTTTAGTCCCGCCAACCTGAAGACAAAGGGTGCAGTAGGCAGGCACTCGTTTTGAACCACTCCACGTGCTCACCCCGCGGCATTTCCCCCTTTTAGGTTCTTTTCCAAGCCAGACCTGGGTTTTCCTATTTCTTTCCTTGCAAGTCTCACGTTTTCTGTTTTGTTTTCAAAGTCGGGAGACGTCCCACTTTGCCGGCTGCCCCCTAGCATAAAACCCAGGGCTACAGGCCAATTTCAGGCGTGGAATCTGGAGGTGACGGGTTGGACCTGTACTTGAATTGCCGGCTGGAGTGGCTTTGTGCTGGGCTGCCCCCTGACGTGGAGTCCAGCGTATAGCCCCCACCCCCGACAAGGAATCCAGAGGGTGTCACTGGGTGACTTTTGGTAAGAGGCGCCTTGGTTTTGTTTGTGGCCAGCCTGTGTTGTCTATGTGTGTCTTGTCTATTTCAGTTCATTGTTTTCCCATTAATCTTTTTTTCATCGGACCAGCAATATGGGACAAAATATTACTACCCCATTATCTCTGATATTGGATCAATTTTCAGACGTTCACTCCAGAGTGCACTGGGTCTGAAAATTAAAAAGCAACCTCTAATTATTTTTTGTTCCTCCAAATGGCCTTCTTTTCCAGGTATAGACTGGCCCAGCAGAGGCTCATTAGACTGTCTATCAGACAAATTAAAAAGGCAGTTTTGTTAAACAACCTGACCAAGTTCCTTACATCCTTCTTTGGGAAGTTTTGACTCTCTCACCACCGGAGTGGCTGGCGCCCTTTCCTTCCTAACCGCTCTCTTTTTGGTATGAAAGGTGCAGCTCATCTTTTTTTTTAGCACAGGAAGAAAGCCGGCACCTTAAGCCAAAACAGGAATTGCTTCCAGCAGACCCAGCGTCTGAGATGCTATTGGATGACGACCTCCTTGTCATCCCCACAGCTCCGCCACCGTATGCAGCTGCTGATGGAGGGGTAGAGGCTGACACCGCTGCTGCAGCAGCCGCTGAAGGGGCTGAAGCTGCAGCACCTCCAGGCGCAAGAGCTGCAGATAACGCTGCGTCTGTAGTTCCGGACTCTACCAGTCCGTTAGCTCTCTCTCCCGGTCCTAGTGCTCGGAATAGAAGCAGGGAGAGGGCCCTCGAGGTGGCCATTTTGGCTCCTCTCCATACTCTGGGTCCTCCTGGAGAAGATGGCACTCAGGTAATGCAGTACTGGCCCTTCTGCTCAACTGATTTATATAATTGGAAACACCAAAATGATCCTTTTTTCAGAGGACCCAAGCGGTTTAACTGCCCTGCTGGATTCTGTTCTTTTCACTCATCGACCCATGTGGGATGACTGTCGTCAGCTTCTACAGATTCTTTTCACAACTGAGGAGAGGGACAGAATCCTAGCAGAAGCCAGGAAACAGGTACCGGGGAGGATGGGAGGCCGACCACGGACCCTCACACAGTGGATGCCGGTTTTCCGATGACCCGCCCGGACTGGGCCTTCAACACCGCTGAAGGTAGGGAGCGTCTTCGAATATATCGCCAAACTCTCATGGCAGGTCTCAGGGCAGCGGCTCGCAAGCCCATTAATTTGGCTAAAATTGGGGATGTTAGGCAGGAAGCTAAAGAGAGCCCAGCAACATTCTTAAAACGCCTTATGAATGCTTTCCGCCAGTATAGCTCCTTGGACCCCTAATCTCAGGCAAATCAGGCCACGGTTACCCTGGCATTCGTTAATCAGTCAGCTCCGGATATCAGAAAGAAGCTCCAAAAGATTGAACGCTTAGGAGAGAGGCCCATACCAGAGTTAGTCAGACTAGCAGAGAAAGTGTACAACAACCGAGAGACTGAAGAGGAAAAGCAGGAACGTCTAAGGGCTGAACAGAGAGAAAGGGAGGACAGGCTTAGAAAAGAGGATAGGGTACTTAGAGAAGAGGATCTTAGACAGCGAGTTGCAGAGCAGAGGAGGCAAAACTGCCAAATGGCAAACATCCTCCTAGCTGCAGTGGGAAAAGAAAAAGGATCTGTCAGGCCAAAATTACAACAAAATCAATGTGCTTGGTGCAGGAAGTTCGGCCACTGGGCTAGGCAATGCCCAGATCCTTCCCCTGCAGCAGCAGCCTGCCCTAAAGACCCACAACAAGCAACTAAGGTCCTCCATGTTGAAGCAGAAGACAGTGACTAGGGGGTACGGGGCTCGGAGCCCCTCCCCGAGCCCAGGGTAACGCTTAGTGTGGAGAGGAAGCCTATAGACTTTATGGTGGATACAGGGGCACAATACTCACTTTTGACCAAGGATCCTGGCCCAAAGTCGTCCAGACATACACTGGCGCAAGGCGCCATGGGTTCCAAATTCTATGGCTGGACTACGAGCCGTAAGGTAAATCTAGCCAAGGGACAGTCAGTCACTCTTTCATGGTTGTTCCTGATTGCCCTATGCCACTACTAGGTCGGGATCTGTTAACCAAAGTAGGCGCCACCATCTCCTTCCAACCTAACGGCATACGTGTGTCCACCCTGGGGCGTGCTAAAACAGGGCCAGTCCACATACTAACTTTGAGACTGGTAGATGAACATTGACTATTCTCCAAGCTACCAACCAGTAAGGACATGGACTATTGGCTAAAACAATACCCAAAGGCATAGGCAGAGACGGGGGGCCCGGGTTTGCCAGTCACCAGGCAGCTGTGTTCGTAGAGCTCAAGCCAGGGGCTGACCCGGTGAAGGTAAAACAGTACCCTATGTCATTGGCGGTCTGCCAAATCATAAACCCCCACACACCAGACTAAAACAACATGGAATTCTTACACCATGCCAATCTAGCTGGAATACTCCCTTGCTTCTGGTTAAAAAACCTCATTCATCTGATTATTGGCCAGTGCAGGACTTAAGAGAAGGAAATAATAGGACAGTGGACATTCATCCCACTGTGCCCAGCCCCTATACTCTTCTCAGCACCTTGTCACCAAACCGTCAGTGGTACACGGTCCTAGACTTAAAAGATGCTTTTTTCTCCATTCCTTTGGCCCCTAAAAGTCAAGAAATTTTTGCATTTGAATGGACTAATGAATTTGGGGCAATAGAACAAGTGACTTGGACAAGGCTGCCTCAAGGCTTCAAAAATTCTCCTACTTTGTTCAATGAAGCCCTAAGAAAAGATTTGGAGCCATTCCAAAAGGCCAGACCCCATGTTACCCTCTTACAGTATGTAGATGATTTATTGCTTGCTGCTCCAGACCAAGCCACCTGCCAGCTAGCTACGGGGGAGCTGTTGCATCTCCTAGGAGAACTGGGATACCGGGCCAGTGCCAAGAAGGCCCAACTTTGCAGCACAGAGGTAACCTATTTGGGATACCTACTCAAGGAGGGCAGGCGTGGACTGACTCCAGCCATGACCCGAGCCATCACGACCATCCCCTGGCCAAACACCAGGAGAAAGGTACGAGAACTTTTGGGCTCGGTGGGATACTGTCGCCTGTGGATACTTGGTTTTGCTGAGAAGGCTCAGCCCCTGTATGACTCCATCAAGGGCAATGAGCAGGATCCCTTAGTTTGGACTGATAAACAGGAACAGGCGTTTGAAGGGCTAAAGCAAGCCTTAGTGTCCACACCGGCTTTGGCACTGCCAGACCGGCAAAGCCTTTTGTTTTATTTGCGAAGGAACACCGAGGAATAGCTAAGGGAGTCCTGGCTCAGCCCCTAGGCCCATGGAAACGGCCCGCAGCCTATCTTTTGAAAAGACTTGATCCAGTGGCAGCAGGGTGGCCTCCTTGTCTCCGAATGGTGGCGGCAGTGGCCACTCTTGTCAAAGACAGTGGCAAGCTAACTCTGGGCAAGGAACTAACTGTCATTATACCACATGCGGTGGAGGGCATGTTAAGGCAACCCCCGGTTGCTGGATCAGCAATGTAAGATTGGCCCACTACCAAGGACTGTTATTAAATGCTCCCAGCGCGAAGTTTGCGGCTGAGGCCTCCTTAAATCCTGCCACCTTAATGCCAGACTCAGCTCTAGCACCACCACATGCGTGCACAGAGATTTTATTGCAGGCAGCTATGGTCCGGGCCGACCTGACTGATGTCCCGCTGTCAAATACGGACCACGTCTGGTTCACTGATGGCAGCAGCCTGGTAATAGATGGCAAACGACGTGCCAGTGCGGTGGTGGTGAGTACTGACCATGTGGTCTGGGCGGAGCGGCTGCCAGATGAGACGTCTGCTCAAAAGGTGGAACTCATCGCTTTGATACGGATAGTCGTTACGCTTTTGCCACAGCCCATGTACACAGGGCCATATATGCTGAACGAGGGTTTCATACCTCAGAGGGTAAGCCAATCAAGCATGCACGCGAAATTCAGGCACTCCAGGATGTAGTGCTCCTACCCTCAAAATTGGCCATTGTACACTGTAAAGGACATCAAAAAGGACAGTCCCCGGAGGCACAGGGAAACGCTTTCGCCGATAAAACGGCTCGTGAGCTTGCCATGTCCGATCAAACACCTGTGGCAGCCTTTTCACCGACAGCCCTTCCGGAACCAGGGATGGGACCGCTTTCAGAAGAGCGCCCAACTATTCAGAGCAGGATCTCATATTCGAGGGCCGTAGAAGCCAAAGGATGGTGGCAGGCTGGAGAGATGTTGCTTCTCCCAGAAGACCAAGGACGCCGCCTATCGAAGCGACTACACCACACCACCCATATGGGACTGGAAAAGATAAAGACTTTTTTTCAGGACTGCAAATTTGGACTTTCCTAGGCAACACTTGGTAATTAAGGACGTTGTAGAAAGTTGTCAGGCATGTCAACAAATGAAACCAGGTAAGCCGGGTAAACCGCTGGGCAAATGCCGGAGAGGGGATTATCCGGGAGAAATGTGAGAAGTAGATTTCACTGAAATCCGGCCAGGTAAATATGGCTATAGATATCTTTTAGTCTGGGTAGACACTTTCTCCAGTTGGGTGGAGGCATTCCCAACTAGAAAGGAGACGGCTTTAACAATGTTAGAAGAAATAGTGACCTGATACAGGCCTCCCAGACTAATAGGATCAGATAATGGGCCATGCTTTATATAAAAATTAACTCAGACAATGAGTGAGAAACTGGGGGTCGATTGGAAGCTACATTGTGTTTATCACCCCCAGAGTTCTGGCCAGGTAGAAAGGATGAATTGGACACTAAAAGAGACCTTAACGAAACTGTGCCTTGAGTCTGGTGGTGATTAGGTAACGTTCCTTCCCTATGCTCCGTTCTGTGCGCAATAGCCCTTATGTGTTAGGATTAACCCCTTTTGAAATTATGTTTGGCAGAGCACCCCCCCGCTGTTGCCAACTGGGGTCAACTGTCAGAAGGCAAACAGCCTATGGGAATGTACCTGCTCGCCTTGCAAAAGGTGTTTGCTTTAATTTGGTCCCAGGTACGGGAACTGTACAAGGATGCCATGCCGGGACAACCTAAACCCTTTAAGCCAGGAGATTGGGTTTGGGTCCGAAGACACTGTCCAAAGACATTGGAAGCAAGATGGAGTGGTCCCTGCCTAGTAGTCCTTATAACCCCTTTTGCTCTGAAGGTAGATGGGCTGGCCACATGGATCCATCACTCCCACACCCGACCACTGACTGGACAGGAACAGCAGTCAATGCAGCCAGACCCACCCTTCAGATGTCCGGTGATTGGTGCCTCTTAATCCAGATTTTACCCCGCCTTTACCACAGGGTCAGCCAATTTATTGACTTCTATGAATTGGGAAATCGAGCTAAGAAAGGCAGACATTTGAGGGCACGGAGGGCAGCAGGGGCAGTGTTAATTTTGGCCACCCTTCTAGGGATGGCTGGGGCTGCATTGGGTGGGACAGTCCTGGGGCGCCATGAGTTGCAATTTCACTCCCTCTGTTCCGCCATAGCAGGGAGGACTCTGTTCGGCATTAGGTGAAGAATGCTATTTTTATGCTGACCACACAGGAGTAGTAAGATATAACATGGCCCAGCTTGGACAGGAGTTAGAACAGCACAGACAAGAACGAGAGGCCGAGGAAGGATGGTTTGAATCTTGGTTCAATTACTTTCCTTGGTTGACGACTCTGCTGTCTGCCCTAGCCGGTCCCCTAGTGCTGCTCATGCTAATGCTCACTTTTCGCCCTTGTATACTCAATCGCTTGCTTGCTTTTGTGCATAGTAGGATCAACTCTGTTCAAGCATTGGTACTCAGACAACAGTACCAACAACTGTCGCCTGCAGGGGTTGAATTAGTTACTGTAACTGAAACCTAAGATTAGGTTTTCTTTATGGTCTTGAAAAAGGGGGGAATATAAAAGTTAGAATGTTAAAATGTCAAAATGGCCAAAACTGACAGAAATGACCACCAGCAGCCAAAAAGCCTGCAACTTAAAGATAAAACTTCCTCGGCCAGGGGCAGAAGTTCCGGGAATTTGTGTCTGTAAACCTAAAGATAGACCTTCCCCTTTACCCGAGGCAAGAACTCTGTAAACTCCAAGAACTCGTGAGATAACAGCACTGACCATCTGTTCCTCAAGAATGTGTAACCCCCTGCCCTATGTCATGTCATAGCCTCAGTTTGCCCGTGAAAATGCCTTTATAAGCTGACCCATTTCTTTACTTGGGGTCCTCATTTTGCCTACCGGGCTGATTTGGACCCTAGCTCGAGCTAGCAAATAAACCACCGCTTTGCTCTTTGCATCAAACCTGCCTCAGTTGTGATTTGGAACCCGTATCCATACCTTAACAATAGGAGATTTCACCACCATTCACACAGTGATGTGAAGGACAGAGTTAGGACACAGACACTGAGGGGAGCTTTAGTTTGTCTGAGGATAAGAAGTTCAAACTACAGAGTTGCAGGGGAAACAATTTCAGATACCAAAGTTCTTTCAGGCAAGCACAAGGTAGATTCAGGTGTAAAAGTAAGAATGCTAAAAACTGTTCAGAATGTTTGGCCACTGAAAAATGTTAAAACCAACATTAGTGGCAGCAAGGTGCCAGGCTGCCAGTAGCCGTAAAAGTCTCGAGGCCAGCAACCTTGAGATAAAACTCCCCCTGCCTAGGACGAGGATTCCAGGAACTTGTAAAGATAACAGCACAGACCATCTGCTCCACGACCCCCTCATCCTTGATGGCTTGCCAAGTTCACTATGACTTGCTGAATTCCATTGCCATTATAAGCTGACCCAATTCTGTACTCGGGGTCTCCATTTTTGCCTACGGACCGCTGCGTCAGTACACTGGGCTAATTGGGACCCTAGCTCGAGTAGCAATAAATCACTGCTTTGCTGATTGCATCGAATTCTGCCTCAGTCATATCGGACCGTAACATACTTTAACACAGGCAAGCAAGAAAAGTCAGAGAAACCTAACGAAATATGTATTCCCTGTACACAGGTCAGTCTCAGCAACTCCTCCCCGCAGCTTAGAAACCATCTCGATGTCTGTATGTGTTGGTTGGTTTTGCTAGGACCAAGGAAGGAAAAAATCAATGAGGGTGCTTACCTGGGGCACAAAGGAACTTCTGGAAGGGAAAGGGAATCGTGGGTTAGTCTTTTTAGAAAAGAACTTCATCAAAAGAATTTCATGTACCAACACACGGGCGCGGGCGCGCACACACATACACTTGTGTCTGTTAACGGAAACCGGCCAATTGCTCTTTTTGACAACTTCAAGTTGTATTTTTTTTGTTTTTGTTTTTGTTTTCTTTTAACGTGAAGTCATCCAAACATCCCTTAAATGTATTAACTCTCCACATTCTAAATTGAAGGCATACATCCTTTAATCTAGCCATTCCGTTTCGAAGTCGTCGGTCTTGACCAAAACTTCTAGATCACCATCTCCAAATTGAGAGTTGCTTTTTGCTTTCCCTCTCAATTAGAATAACTCTGGGCACCACGGAAGGGCTTGGAGGGGTATGGGGCCCAAGAGGGCAAGAATGAGGCCCTAGGGCGCATGACCTCCACCCTCCGCAAGCCACGGTCCTTCCCCCCAGTAAGATGGTGGAGAAGCAAGGGAAGCAGAGCCCAGGGGCAGCAGTGGCCAATGGCCAGGAGCACTCGCGTGGTCCTTGGTGGGCCAGCAGGGAGGCAAGAGGGAGCAGGGACAGGGTGTGGGGGAAGGGCGCTGGGGTGGTGGGGCATAGGCACATGTCCGGACGTTGAAGGTCAGGGCTGGAAGCAGTGGAAAGGCCCTGGGAAGAAGAGCTGACCCCCAGTCTCCACTGCTGAGGGGAGAACTGGATGAAACCCAGTGCTGAGGTGCTGCCCGACGGCCCCGGACTGACCCAAGTGGGGCAGCTGTCTGGAAGCCATGAGGCACCTTTGCTGGCTGGGGCATGGACACCAGAGGTGTGGGCACGAGGGGACTGCACCTCCCAGCCCCAACACCACCGGGGCTTTGCGGCGCCTGCTCTCCCTGGGGTGCCCTGTGGGCTGACCAGGACCCTCCAGAAGTACGTGCCCGCCGCGGGGAGGTGTGGCTTCGGCCGACGGTGGGGGAAGGGCCTGCACGGCTCAGCGCTGGTACACCAGGTGCGTGTCTGTAGGCCCCACCGACGTCTGCTCCCAGGCCAGTGAGGTCCAGGAAGTGGGCATCCAGGGAGAGCACGGAAACTCGCCAGCCGTGCCCCTACTCTGCCCAAGTTGTGGACTTTCTCCTTCTTGTAAAACTCATCAGCTTCCCCTGCTGGGTCTTTAACAACTTGCTGGCCAGCCCATGACCCACCAAGGACACAGTTCTGCTGCCGGAAAGGATGGAGACGACATTCTCAGCCTAAGGCTGCCCGGTCCACGAGCGCAGCCTGCAGGGCAGCACGGCCAGCCTCCCCATCCCCGAGGCCACCTCGCCCCGCTTGCTGCCCTGCCCCGCTGGCCTCGAGGGCAGCGACACAGCCACGGCAGCGAGATGGCAGCTCCCACCCTGTGTGCTTCCAGTGATCTTCATGACACAACTCAGTCAAGGGCTGAAAATAGAGGCAGATGGTGTTTTCGGAAATTAAATGTGGTTTCATCAGCCAACGAGCTCCCACCTGGGAGGCCCCTGGAGCCCCAGCCTGGCCCGGGCATAGGTCGGCCCACGGCTGCAGCTGCGAGCGTCTCCTCACCGAGGCAAGCCAGGCAGGAGACAGGCGGTTTCTGGCAGCGTCATGATCGAGAGTGATGTCGCCTCTGTCTCCAACTTAATGACCGAAACGACCCCAAGGGCCCAAAAGCACGGGGGGCTTTCGGTAAAGAGTCAGTGGCCAGCGGCTGTCAGGCATCTCGCTGCCGTCCCTGCCCCCGGCCTCCCCTGAGTGATGCAGGGCCGGTGCCATTGCCGGGAGCTGGCCCTGGACCGGGCACAGAGGGGCACTCGTCTGCATTCCGACCCCAGCGGCAGCAAGACCCATGAAGTGCTAGCTGCAAAGCCGCCTCCTTCCTCCCGCCGTGTGTGTGAGGATTTACAGAAAGAAACCTCACTGCACTAAGGGGCCCGGCGACCCATCCTGTTCGGTGCCCGAGCACCCGGCAGTCTCCCGGTCACCCGCAGCAGGCACTCGGGGAATCTCGGCCCTTCCTCCAAGTGTCCGTGCAGAGCAACCTAAATGCGCTGTGTTCTAGGAGGAAGAAGCCTCAGGGGCACGTCTGACACAGAGAGGCTGCCCCACTCTCCTGAGCCTGACGGTACAGGCCCGGCAGGACGCACGGGGAGCGCCATGGACCCCGCCCCCCTGCCCCCCCCCCGCGCACCTGTGTCTGCTCCCGCCCGATGGCCAGCCGTTCACAGCCCAGAGGGCAGCAAACAATGGGCATCACGGTCTCGCGCCACAAATCTCTCATACACATGCACACATACACACACTCCACACTGGAAGGACAGTGTCCACTTAGAAGAAATGAGAGAAAAATGTAGTTGAGGGTAACAGAAAATCTGTCCCGAGCACCCCTACTTCGCCTGCAGAGCACCCCTGCTCCCACCCAGCCCTCAGTCCTCTGGAGCAGGATGGTGTGGACCCTCCATCACAGGCTGCATGGGGGCACAGAACAGCCCGGGCCAGGTGTCCAGGGGCATCTTGTCCGAGTGGGACATAAATAAATAAATAGATAGATCAATAAATAAATATATAAATAGATAGATAGATGGATAAAGAGACAAACCAAAAAAGAAATCATGAAATAAAAATATACAAATAAATAAATAAATAAATCTGGGACACAGCGCCACCTGGTGGCAGCAGCGGGGTGGTGCCGCCTGAAGAGAAGAGGAGTCCAGTGGGCCTGGGCTGTGCTGGGCTATCAGTGCTGCGGGGAGGGGAAAGCTCTCAGGCTTTCCACACTTCCTTTGTTTCCCTTTCCAAGCCGTTTTCAATCAGAGACAAACCTGGAGCTTGGAATTATTAAGGACATTGAAAATAGCCATGCCCGGCACCTGCCCGCTCCAGGCCCACCCCGAATTTGGTTGGTTGGTTGGTTGCTTGATTGGTTGAATGAATGAATGGATGGCTGGATGGATGGATGGTTGGATGCGTGAATGAACGAACCAAAGGACCAATGAACGGAACTTTCCTGTGTTTGCGTGTGCCTGAAATCCAAGGGGGCTAGTTTCCTGGAAGTTGGCACAGATGGTAGCATGGCCCAGGGCCTCCCACTAGAAATCCATTGTGAGTCTAATCTTCGCCGGGCCCTGTGCAGCAGGCACCAGGGTACTGCCCAGCCCTGACCAGCACAGCACCCCAGTCCAGCCCAACCCACCTCACGCCGAGTAACTGCCTGGCCTCAACTGAAGGCACTTTCATCGAGAGCAATGTTCTGACGGGTTTTCAGTGTCCAGCCCAGCACATGTGCTCATTGGGACTCTTTCTAGACATTTGCGTTCAGGATGCCCGTCACTAGACTGCACTGATCCGAAAAGATAATCAGCCAGCCGCTCCAAAGCTACCCCGACCATCTCTCCTGGCGCCCTACCTCTCGAATGCCAGTTCTGTGCTCCCCCATTGCCAGACAAGTTTCTCCAGAGAAGAGTGCAGACCAGAAAAGGAGGATTTATTGAGATACCCTGCTAAGGGAAGAAGCTGGCAAGCAGGGAGCCGAAGCATTCAGGGCTACTGCACTGTTGGCCGTTTCCCCAAACGCCTCACAGCCCGTGGCAATCCTAGAGGTCCTTCCTCCACCCCCATCTTATGTCTTTTGCATCTCCCAGCACGCTTTGGCCGAGTCAAGAGCAGAGACCAAATCTTCATCTCAGTTAGTGATAGACTGGCAAAGGAGCAGTTCCTGAACCCCACTGAAAGAAGGGAGCCCGCGTCCTCCTTTGCATTT